>JAWPHD010011490.1:0-83453 GCA_037043455.1 Cyrtodaria siliqua
CGTTCTTGATAAAAACAGGGTATATTAAAATCGCCCCCGCATGTCCGTCTGTCCGTCCGTCCGTTACCGCATCTCATCCTAAACCGCTGAACGGAATTCAACCAAACTTAGGATATGACTTCACCATATGATGACGACGTGCAAGAGCAACATTATTTTTGGCTCCGAGCCCAGTGGCCCTCAGTGGGGAGGAGGGTCAAAAGGTCAGATACACTATAAATTCAATTACACTCATTGTTCCATATTTATGCACATAACTTGGTGTATGTAATCGTCTATGAAGATAAACAACATATGAAACGATTTTTATTATTTCGAACTCGGACGTCTGCCCAGGGGCCCAGGGTTGGTGGCGTGGGGAGAGAGGGGAGTGGGGGTGGGGGTGGGGGGTAGGTGGATCTGGGGGATTTTTTTTATTAGTATGTCTCAAATGAAACAGTATGATGATGAATCTTCACCCAGGGGCCCTCAGGGGATCAAAAGGTCAATTACCCAAACAATTCAATTACACTGTATTTTTTTTACACATTTTTGCACATAACTTGGTTGTATGTAACTGTCTATGAAAGATGAACAACATATTAAACGATTCTATTATTTTGAACTCGGACGTCTGCTTTTTTTTAAAATTATGTCTCAAATGAAACATTATGATGATGGAATTACACTGTATACGTTCGTTTCCTCCTACTAAATCAGTGGGGGCCTAAGGGAAGAGTAGTAGAAGTATTAGTTGTTGTAGTGGGTAGTAGTAGTAGTAGTGGGCATCAAATACACTAATAATTCAATTACAGTGTTAATTTTCAATACTTTTGCATATTAGTCGGTATAACAGTCATCTATGAAAGAGATACACACCATGTCCATTTATTTATTATTTAAAACCAATTGTATGGGTTGGGGTTGGAGGAGGTGGGTGGTGGGTGGGGGGGGGGGGGGGGGGGGGGGGGAGAGTATCAGGGGTCGATTTTTTTTTAAATTATGTCTCAAACAAACATTTTGATGAAGGGATTACAGTGTATAATAGTATGTTGTGCTCCTATATGTGTGTGTGTGGTTGGTGGGGGTGGCCAGTTTGAAGAAAACATGGGTATTTGCGATGGCGCGCCGTCAAATTCGTTCTAGTTTTAATATTGTTTATCATCCGATTTTGAGAAGTCTTTCACACGTCTCAATAATACCGATTGTTTGGCTATGTCGCTACATTCCCTTTAATTCAAAATACCATAATTATGTTCATTAAACTGTGTTGTTCTACCTCATACAGCACTTCCTTCAGATAAAATTAGCTGTATGGTCATGGTCACACGTATAAAGTAATTTTATTGTCATGGTCACACGAATAATATAATTGTTATCCTTGGAGGAATCGGAGGTTGGTGGTTAGAGAAGAACGATTGCATAACCACATGCAGATCTATCATGTATGATACGTGCTGTAAGCTTGTACAAATACGGGTTGAAACAATATAATTTTGTATTTGTTTACTTTAGGAAATATAATTAAGAATTGTTTCGCATTTTATTATTATAATTATTATTTATTTATTTGTCTGTGGAGGGAGTGGGTAGGCGAGGGTGCGGGGATACGGGGACAGCAAATTTCCCTCCACCCGAAATACACGTAGCTTTTAACTGTATGCGCGGATAGAGGATAATGGTTTAGGGAGGAGGTAGGGTGCCCAACCATAACAAAAAGTATATTGTGTTCGTATTTGCTACCAAATACTCTTCCAAGTTGCCTCTATTTACATGTTGGAACAGAACTGAATGCGTATATTACATTACATGTGCAGCAGGTTATTTCGTATAATTTCAGCTGCCTAATCGCCAAGCATAAAGCGACGTTTCCCCATCCCCGCCACAGCCCACTCCACGTGGAACTGATGACGTGGACCAGGATTAGGGTGTCCGCTCATAAAATCATTTGGCATCCGCTTCTCTCCCCCCCCCAACCCCACCTCACCTACACCCCCACCACGCTCACCCCACCGCCCTCTACACCAAAAAAAAAAATCAAAAAAATTATACTGTGTTTTATTTTACTCAGAAACGGTACTTGGGGCGGTGCTGGATTGCCGTGGGTGGGAGAGTATGGTTGGGGTCCTACAAAAAAACAATGCTCTCGGTCCGTTTTTACAGAGGTGCCAGGATTAGAGGTTCCCTCATAATTGCCCTTCTTGGTATGCACCTGGTTTGCGTTTAAAGTTAAATGTGTCATATGTAATTGATTGTAAATGCCCCTTGGCAGAATAATAAAGGCTTTATATACATCACTATACTGATTGGTTCTTTGTTGTTAAAATCCACTCACCACCGCGCACGAGCATAAGCCATCTACGGACATTTTAGTCGAATTTAGTCGATTAATTCGGCCGTTTTGCTTTTTAAAGGGTCTAAACTTCGGGGTATATCAAGTTTAGGCCGAGAAAATGCACAACAAGTCAGTTTGATGTTTGATTCAAAAATGGACGGATGAATAGAATTGGTAAGTTTCTTTCCCCTATTCCATTTAATTCAGCCTCATGAGCACACTGCAGTGTTTTATCATTGTTATCTAAGTATTCGGGAAAAAATCGTTGTTTTATTGCATTTGTATCGTTGCATAACTTGTCATTCATTCATTTTGGTGCAAGGTCCTTAGGTTCTGCCACTCATATTTAGCTCGAATATTCAGCAGCATTGATTTCTATGGAACGCTAAAGATGTATTTCAAGGAAGATTGCATTTATTTATTGTGGGTACGTTATTATATTATGAACACATTTTATAATATTATCTGGCGTATGTATTAGCTCTACTATTCGAAGAATAATACAGCTTAAGCTATGTACTCACTCCGGCATCGGCGTCGCCGTCAGTGTCGGCGTCAGTGTCGGCGTCCCAGTCCACATCGAGTTTGTCGTGTTTACAGTTTGTTTTTGTTTTTCGTTGTGTTTACAGGTCTATATCTTACATTTTGTAACTAAAGCAGATTTTCCCATGAGCTTTCTTATAGTAGTATCTTAAGGGCTTCTTAAGTAATTTCAGTTCCTATAATCCATGGGCTCTCATGAAACCCAACGTTTTATATCTCTTAAAATGTGCAATGGCCATTTCAAAGGCAGATCAAGGTGTGCGTTATATATATACACATTGTATACTAGAATGTCCACTTTATCTGGATTTCAGAGAGGTGTATATGTAAAGGTTTTATGGGAAAATACCAAAGATACCTAAATTTATAGAATTGTTGCAAAAAGAAATGTTAAAATTGTTAGAAATCTCGCCATTTTCATTTTTAAAAGCTTTCAAAAAAGAAACGAAACTTACAATATAACAAAGGAGAATTCCTCCTCTTATAATAATATTTGTTTGCCTAGTTATTTATCATATACGTCAAATGAAATATCTACCTGATGTAAAACATCTTATACTTTTCTACTTTAGATGTAAGGGTTACATACATTTAAGATTATAAGAAACAATAATGTTATGACGATTATATGTATACTCAGTTGCAAAATAAAGTTTTGTTTAGATTTAATTGTATAACGTTTTTTTTTTTCAGAATTAAATTGACAAATTCCAAAATGAATATGCCATGTTTGGTACCAACGTTTGTATCATTCCATTGCCAATATCATGTTTCATTTGTGTTTCAATAGGTCGAATCATTAAGGGACTGTCGTTTGATAAAGAGGATAGGGTGTAAAGTAACATTTTTAAAGTGTCCAGTTTCTTTTGCAACTGAGTATATAAACAGTTGGACGATAATTAATATATTGAATATACTGATAAAACTGACGCCAGCAAACCATTGACTGTTTGATTATTAATAGTATTGTATTTTGATATACTGATAGGCTATTTGGTATTTTCTATTAATAAAGTTTATCTATCTAGTGTATCTCTTAAACTATTTATCTCAGCTCAACATAATGTTGGTATGGGATTCCTTATAACATTGTATCGATGGGACTGCACAAGAAATGTAGGCTTTAATGAATCATGGTCTCCCTGGACACACATAGATCCCAACTTAACAGCCTATGAAAGTGCACACACATGTTGGCTAAGGTAAACATCTAATCTCTTGTTGCCGTATATGTTTTACTCTTTGTATTCAAAGATTAACACTATTGGGACATGGGCTCCCTTCAACCAACATCCATCTCCCCTCACCCAACTATACCCAACCTTACCTGTGTATAAGTACACATATGGAAGAATCTTCCTCAAACGGGTTATCGATGAGTCGCCAGATTTTTACATGGAGCGTATAGGGGAAATTTCATTATTGTTTAATATTAGAAATTCTATAAATATGATCGCTTAGGGGCAAACGGTTTCTTAAAATACAATTTTGATATAAGTTCATATTTTTATGCTGAAAGGGTCTTGGTCTGTTTTCGAGTTTAAATACACCATCTAGTGTCCTTATATGTTTTATATACAATTCTTAAAATGTGTCGAACATGTGTTTTTTAATTGTAAATATTACGCATAATGACAACACTGACGCCTTAGGTGCAAACGGTTCTAAATAGGTGAAACAATAATCTTTATTTTGATATAGTTTTTTTTAATGACACTAGTTATAGATTGTCTGTTTTACAAGCAAAGAAAGCGATTTGTTTTTTAAATTATTAAATTGTTGTTGTTGCTGTTTGCGATAATCACATTAAGCAGACAACGCGGAGAAATATATATCATGCTGAGTTGTATGCATAAAAGTTTAATTCCTGCAAAAACCCATTACACATGTATTTGACCAATGATGTTATATCCCTTTCTTTAACAAGGAGTCAGAACGAAACTTTTGCTATATCAAAAATGATGGTATTTTTAACTTTTAAACAGCTTTTTATAGAATTTCTCACTATTATAATGCCATTTCAATAAAAATACACTTTAAAAAACTATTCTCAGTTACAACTTATTAAAAGTTTGTTTATAATAACGTATTTCATGTAAATATTAAACTGATTTTTTAAAAACGTGTTTTGCTTAAATTTACTAAAGTACATTTATATTTTCACTCCATACGGTCACTATAGATACATAATGATTCCCAATGTTTTATGTCCCCCATAAAGTGTGTAAGTGTGACGGCCGATACGCTAAATTAATACATAACTTTACGGATATCGATAAATCAGTACTAAACTATCACCAAGAGTTACATTTCGTGAAATTATTGTTTTTTTTCCGTCGATTTCGACTTGAGGACGATTCTTCCATATGATGTTTCTGTATTTGTATTTTATTTCTTACACAATAACTCCCCACAGTTATTCACATTCCTCCGATCCATCATCACGAGAGGTTGTGGTGGGTGTGGGCGTGCGGGCAGGGCACTATCAAAATATTTTGTTTTACGTTTTACTTCATAAATAATATTAATCCTTCATTCATATTGTTTTTGGTGGTGGGTAGGGAGTTGTTTATGGAGTGACCCGGTGTTAGGATACAGCTAAAAAGTCTAATCCGATACGATACTATCTACAATATAACATAGCATATAACTGTGCCATTATTTTTAGAATTACAACAGACAATATGAGACTACATGTTATGTTTCTACATGTTTCGTCTCAAACAAAAGGTTAGTTTTTGGATTCAGTATAAGTGCGTACAAAACAGTATTGAAATGCACAGAAGGCTTCCGGAGGCCAAGTACGGTAACGTTAACGATCTACTTATAGCGGGTCGTTATCCTCACACTATCTCTGATTCAGTTCCAAGTATTTCACATGTGTTCCAGGACATCGATTACACGGACGTTCTACCACTACCGACTCCAAACATGTTGGATCTATTTATAGAAGCACCATGTTTATTGTATATTGTATTTTATGGGTTGAACCAGTCTGTTCACCTCACACATTTAGTAACAAGTCTTAATATTAGTGCCAATACCCTTACTTTATGATTATTTAAGCGTTCCGTACTTTTTACACACCAACTTCTACAACAGCGTCCCGCACTTAAAATACGCCGGTACATAAGACAGCGTCCGGCACTTTCAACACTTAGACACCTAAGACAACGTCCATCACATTCAACACGTCCACATATACAACAACGTCCTGCAGTTTCCAGGGTGCAAACATGCAACCAATCGAGACTACCGCAAACGTGTGTGTGCTTGTGTATGTCTCATCTGTATGTTTAGCGTGTCATACAAAACGTGACAATGTTGGTACATTAGAGTGTAAATGCTAACTAAACAACACTAGAGATTACAAACAGCTATTAGCTTCAAGGACACACAGCAATCTTGAATAAAAAAATAGCCTAGGCTATTAATCCAGCATTACTTTAAATGAAAACGTGCAAGCATATAATGCAGTATTTATTATTAATAAAGATTTACAAATATTCATATGCGTAGAAAAACTAACGCGATGCTGCGGGTCCCTTTTACACTATAAATGTGCCGTCTATGTTATACTGACAGTGATAAATGCAGACATAGACACCCGTGTTGGATGCATACACGCTGTAGTTAGCATATCGGCATGACTGACAGTGATACATGCAGTCATAGACACCCATGTCGAATGCATACACGCTGTACTTAGCATATCGGCATTGAAGAAACACTGCAGTTAAGTATGATGTCTAATTAAAACTTATTATATTTGAATATGTATACATGCAACGTCCAGTTTAATATGTTCACACATTTATCTTGTCAATATTACCTTTGAATGATATTCATATCCGCATCTAGTCCATATAAACGTACAGCGCATTTTAGGCTATATATGACTTCAAATTTTCGTGATGGTCTGTCTCAAACCGCCCACCTTTCCCTGAGAAGAACCGGTACTATATACGTTCCGCATCCGTAAGAATCAACACGTTCTCACTTAACAAGTCGAGCTCCTTGTGCGATTCGAACCCGCAGTGGTGAAAGGCGATTAGGTTTCAAACGCAGCGTTTTTACCATCACGGCCACGAAGACGTTAGAGATATGTAAAAGAACGGTACATAGAACGATTTGTAGTCGGGAAGACGTTTTACAGCCACCACACAGCACTAAACAAACGCTAGTGTGAATGTCAATAAATACTTAACTGGGAATATAATGGAAACCAACAAACATAAACAAAAGATAACAGTATACTCGGTTTTATTGAATCTGCTCATGAAGGGTAAAGTACGATGCAACCTCTCTCACGCCCATACCACTGGCTTAAGCGGTATTTTACTTTAAATCAACACAGACTGGGCATGACCGGTAAGTAATAACGCTACTGATGTGTGCTCTTTGCAGTTGAAAGTCGTTAAAGAACACATGTGTTGTTGTGAAACATTGTATATGTAATATGTATATCATTCTGACGTACGGGAGAGATTTAACTACAATGCGTTTAAAATCCGAGAAGTTGTTCTTACTGTCGTCAAGCATATAAACACGAGAAAGAAAGATAAATGCAATTTTGAGTTTTTTTTCTGTATAACTGTTTTTAAAATTAAATAGTTTCCAAGTTTGGTTAAAGTCTTCATATAGAATGTGTACAAAGTGTCGTTGAAACTTCAAAGAGCCATCCAGCAGCCATTTTCTATTTTTCAATTATCTTTGCATTAAAAATGCGTACACCATCTAGGATACATGCATATATTGTAAAAGATAGTGATCATGAAAATAGTAATCACTAACTCAACACTTGAAGACAGCTCTTTAGGTCTGCTTTAAGCTAGCCTGGTGAAGATACGCGCTATCGGATAGTTATAAGGTCCGCGTTACGTGCGCTTCAAGACACCTGATATAGACTACTAAGAAGAAATTCTTATGTAACATGTCTATTCTAGACTTGCCTTTAAGAACGAGTTGCAAATATAAAAGTAATAACGTCGAAGCCTAAATGGACCCCATCACCCCCATTTACGCTATACAAGAACATCACTGGTCCGCATAATTAGTTATGTTTTTATCAAGCTGCCGTACTTAACAACTGTACTTTGTTGCCGATTTTGAATTTAGAAAGATCAGCTGGAGCTCCTGTTTTCTTTTTTGCCGGAGCATAATATGAATAGAAACGACGATGATGTACAGTGTTTAATGATGCCCGTTAGTGGTATGCATAATGAGAAAGCCTCTGTTCAAGCATGCAGCTATATTGTTTCCCTGCGTCTCCAAAATATCATGATGAGTATTGTAAATGCGATTTTCCTTATATTGCAATAGTTATTACGTGTTCTAAATTTGAACCTAGGAGTATGAATATATGTATTATTACCATGTCATATATTTATCTAACATCAAGGTCTGATATACATTTAAGGACAGTTTGGTGAAACTGTCATGGGTTTGACACCAACATTTTGGTTACGTAGCTAGCTCCAAAATGTCGTTCTACGTTATATATCTAGAATATTCTTTTTACCATTTTATCTGGCAGCTAATATTACCCTACTGATTTGTTTAGACATGATGTTCTCTTTTTTGCGTTAAGAAAGGGATACCGGTATTGAGTCATTGTGATGACATTTTATGTAAAATCCATTACTTACTGGCACATATGCAAAGTTAACATCTACCATCGCCATTGATGTTTGTTTTAAGATTCCAGTTATCCGTACCACGGGATATATAACACTATTTAGTATAGGTTACACCCATTTTAATAGTAATCTAATTCAGCTGCCTTATCCTTATATGGGTTTTGTGTTTGTCTATGGTTAACATATTGCGAATCACGTAGTTGACGATAAGCATGCATTACAACTTTAATTCCCAGTGAACTCGTCTAAAAAACTTGAATGGTATGAACACAAACTTTTGCAATGTTAAAAGGTTACCGTTTTACTTACTGAAATATCATTTTCATAGATGAGTCTACTGAAGTGAAGCATGCGATAATTATTATGTGTATATTACCAACATGTTTTACTTTGATAACGTAATTGTGTATGTGTTGTAATGCACACGCTAACGCACACGTATCCCTTACATGTGAACACTTGTATTTCTGTGCTGATGTGTACTTCTAACACGTCGTGTTACAAGGGTGAATTGTAATCAATATGTAAGGCATGTCAAGGTATCTTAACAAATTCAAGCGAGGTCGCCCACATTGATTGAACATGTTTGGTAGGAAGAACTGATGGTAAACATCAGAAAGAATGTGTCTGTTAAGAAAAAACGATCGTGGCGTGTTTATGTCTCCGTGACAACATTTTGTTTTCAATAGTGTTTTAACATCCGTTTTTTATCTATTATTATGTTAAACTGTCGTCTCTCGGCAGCTATTTTGCGCTTGCGTAAAACCTTGCTTGTTTCATATTTTGTATCAATGTTTGTCAAAGCAACGATAGGCAATATTTCCCGCGGTGTGTGTTTAAACATTAGGCGATTATATTACTTTTTAATTTGCAACACAGCTTTTATAGGCATCTCACACAGACAGAACTTGATGAAAGCTGTAGACCAGTACTGAAAGACACACCTTTAGTTAGCTAACAGTCTTCGCGGAAACTCTTAACTAGCGGCTAAAGAGTGCTCTTTAAGGCGCTAATCATTAAAAACACTTTAAACACCTCTAAATTATTGCTCTTCGAGCTACCTCGATACGAATGTATCTCTTGTGGATGGATCTATGAAGTTACAACGTTTTACAGGTCGACGGTTTAAATTAGATCTTCATTGTTTACATAATTTAGGAAATTTGCTTTACTTTTAAAATGTTTGTTTTTATTCTAAGTCACTTTTATTTATTTCAGGCGATAGCATCTGAATTCAACACACGAGATATTCAAAATAACACAAACAGAAGCTGTAAAAATGCATAAGCCACAACATCAGAAGCTGTATCAGCTGCACAGGCAACACCAACAAAAATAGCTGTATAAACTGCATCATCAGTAGCTGTATAAGCTCCATCAGCCACAAAACAACAGTAGCTGTATCAGCTGCATCAACGGCAACAACAACAGTAGCTGAATACGCTGCAACAGCAACAACAACAACACCAGTGTCCGAACACGCTGTATCAGCAAAAACAACACCAGTAGCTAAATACGCTGCATCAGCAACAACAGCAACAGTAGCTGTATACGCTGGATCAGCAGCAACAACAGCAACACTAATAGTTGTATACGCTACATTAGCAACTAACAACACCAGAAACGGTATACGCTGCATCAGCAACAACAGCAACAGTATCTGTATACGATGTATCAGCAACAGCTTCACCAGTAGCTGTATTAGCTGCACAAGCAACAACACCACTAGTAGTTATATAACAACTTGTAAATTTGTATTAATAATAAATAGTTTCATTATTTTCTCAGTTGGCACTTTTCTTGACCCTTCTTAGTTTTCTTATATATTGCCATACTGCTTTAATGACTAGCAGTCGCAACTGAAGATAATAATAATAATAATAATAATAATAATAATAACTTTATTTCAAGAAGGTAACATATTAAGACATAGTATTTACAAAAAAATACAAGTCTTGTTTACAATATGGCCATCAATAAAACTACACAATGTTACAATAAATGCATATAGTGAAAGATAAAACAGTACATGCATCAGTACATAACTTCAACCAGACATATTTATTATGCTTGTTATGTAAGGTTACAAAATACAATGGAGTTTCATTCTTTCATTAAAAGAAAGGACCTGTATGTATTCTTAAATGTAATTAAAGAATGTGAAGCTCTTATGTCGTATATAATTGTAAATATGTAGGTAATTACATTTCCAACTTTAAAGTGTTATAACTACAGTTGTTTTTATATTAAACTTATTTTGAATGGTGTCATTAGTTTGCAACTATAGCTAACATAAATACTATTTACAGCCGTTAATTACCCATGCGGTGCCGTACGGATGCAGTGAGCGCGTTAGGTATGGACAGACCAAATAACCAATTCTGCTGCATTTGTGGGGCACTACCACCTTGGGATTGTTATATTAATTCTGTTCGAAATGTTTGCAATACGTTGTAACATCACAACAGTATCACCTTCTCCGTTATTTCTATTAATTAGGAATACAAATAATATAATATATTTATAGCAGAAAAATGTTAATGTAAATACTTAGAACTGTAAATGTGTTTATTGCTATGTCATATGTTCTATGTATATATGCATTTGTAGTATCTCACGGGCCTATGGCCTATTGATTTATGAATAAAATCTTCTTCTTCTTCTATGTCAACGGGAATCATGTTCCAATTATCATTCCTGAATATCCAAAAGTACGTTTAAGAATATTTGTTCTAGGTTTAAAATGAGCTATATCCTGCCTTGCAGCAGATCTTAAGTTATAATTTGAATTTGAAGAGAAGGTTATTAAATTTGTTATGTAATCCGAAGTTAAATTGTTAAGTGATTTATAAATCATAATTCCTGTGTGCATTGAATTCATAATTGTTTAAATAAGTTTGCTAATTGTTAAGTATATTTCAGATTGCATCTGATGTAAGAAATGCCTGTGTCTGTATAAAGATGCAAGACGGTGTCGTTAATAAAAGGAGCCTATTGGCGATTGTTTATTGTCGTCTGCAACAAAACACATTTTGGAACATGAGTTGCACTAATAAGCAACAACAACACCAGTAGCTGTATACGCTGCATCATCAGCAACAACACCAGTAGCTGTATACGTGCATCAGCAACAACAACAACAGTATCTGTATACCATTTTATGATTTTAAGACCTTTTTTCGCCTTTTTTTTCTGCAACAAAATACATGTTGGAACTAATAAGGTATGTAATTATGTTTTTTTAAAGTGCCGACCCCACGCCACCCCACAAAATCTCCGATCGGGGAAACATTGATAGGTACATCAGTCATAGAGGCGCACGTGTTGCTTTTGCCCGTGCGAGCATTTATTTCTGAATAGACACATTTAGTCTTATATTCTTACTTGCCCTCGAAACGGTTCAAGTTGAAACACTTAAAATGTATATGAAGGCTATCAAACTTTAAATTTGTATTTGTTTAAACTTGAAACTAAATATTTATATTGTTATTTGTCTGTTCAATTACAGAGTCACTGTGTCAATCCTACAATGTACGTGCCACTTACATGCTATCATACAATAGCTTCCAGTAGGATTCAAACCTGCTGTGGTGTCGGGCGAGAAGGTTTCAATCGATGCGTCTTTACCCTCTCGGCCACAGGTGTGAATTATATAAGAGGTAAGGAACATGATTACTAAGTGAATAATGTATGTCACATTAATGTGTCACATGACTGTGTCACATGACCGTATAACGTCAATTAATGGCATTCACATTCACCAGTCATGCTCCACTTCTTCCAACAATCAATTAAAAACCGTTTTTGAAAATCATGAGTTTGTTTTATTTACAGAAACGTGGACAAATGCATTTTCGGACCTATATGTTGATAATTTTGAATACTTTGTTTTGAATAGAACCGAAAATAAAAAATCGAGTAAACAGATGATATTCTTTTTTTTCATAGCTATGATATTATATGCATTAAAATTGATGAGACTAATGGTCACAAATTGTCTTTGAAAACTGATTTATTGGTGTGCTTGTGTTATGTCGTTCCAGAGAACAGTAGTAGACAGGCGTTGATCGGAACGAACATCTTTGATAGAATTATTGATTGTATTACATCTGTAAATTTAAAAATATGAGAAAGGTCTAAATTGTGTTTTATGTGGTGATGTGAATAGCCGAACGGCTGGACTGGCCGATTATGTTATTGATGATAGCAACAAAACATATTTTGGAACATGAGTTGCAATAATAAGGTATGTAATTTTTTTTTTTAAAGTGCCGACCCCACAAAGTCTCTGATCGGGGAAACATTGATAGGTACATTCAGTACTGACATAGAGGAGCACGTGTTGTCTCGATTTACCGGCTTTCGCCTGTGCGAGCATTTAATTCTTTCTGAATAGACACACACTGCTTCTTGTAGTCTTGCTTGCCCTCGAGTCGGTTCTAGTTGAAAGAGTTAAAATGTATATGTAGGCTAGCAAACTTCACATTTGTATTTAAACTTGAAACTAAATATTTATATAGTTATTTATTTGTTCAATTATAGAGTCACTGTGTCAATCATACAATGTACAAGCCACTTACTTGCTATCATACAATAGCTGGTGTCAGGCGAGAAGGTTTCAATCGATGCGTCTTTACTCCCTCGACCACAGGTGTGAATTATATGAGGTAAGGAACATGATTACTAAGTAAATAATGCATGTCACATTAATGTGTCACGTGACTGTATAACGCCAATTAATGGCATTCACATTCACCAGTCATGCTCCACTTGTTCCAATACGAATGAATTAAAAACTATTTTTGAAATTCATGATATTGTTTTATTTACAGAAACGTGGATAAATGAATTTTCGGACCTATATGTTCATAATGTTGAATACTTTGTTTTGAACAGAAATAAAACAAATTGAGTAAATTAAACTCAGATGGCATTATTGTGTATCTCAGAAACGAATAGGCTATGTGACATATGATACACTTATTCAAAGCTATGACAATATTGTATGCATTAAGATTGATGGTAACAAATTGTCTTTGGAAACTGATTTATTGGTGTGCTTGTTCCAGAGAACAGTAGTAGACAGGCGTTGATTGAAACGAACATCTTTGATAGAATATTTGATTTTATTACATCAGTAAATGTAAAATATGAAAAAGGGTTAAATTGTGTTTTATGTGGTGATATGAATAGCCGAACGGCTGGATTGGCCGATTACGTTATTGATGATAGCAGTATACATATGCATTTGTTACCTGTTGAGTACACATGTGACGATGAACTCAAACGATTTTCGCAGGATAACGGTAGAATAAACAATAATGGGCATTGTCTGTTAGATTTGTGTTAACAAACTGGATTTAATTAAATTCTAGTAAATGAGATAAAGTGTAAATTGTGAAATATCCAAGAAGACGAATTTCATTTTATGTTAGAGAACAATATATCAAAAAATACTATTGGAATAGGCCCAATATGCAGAAACTTATTTTATTAATTAACTCAAAGCGTCAAAAAGAAATTAGAAACGTGGCTATTTTTGTTAACAAATCTTTTAACAAACGAAAACTGTAGTGGTTAAAAGCCTTCTCCACACAATCGAAAGGAACTATTATTAAATATATAGATTGTATATAATTGTATCATAGCAAACAAGTGATATAGTGCATTTGTAAAATATGTTAGTTGTGAATATTGTATATTTTGACTGTCAGTAATATGTTCTGTAAAAATGTATATCCTTATGGGCTATTTGCCTAATGGAATTTTGATAATAAACTTGTAAAAACTTGTTTTCAACGCTTCACTAAATAAACCAAGATAGAACATGAAAGAATGAATGAATGAATAATTGAATGACTGAATATTATTTAACACGTCCACACATAAACATGATAAATATGTCAAATAGGGAAAAATGATGAAAAATTAGCAAAAATAAAATAGTAAGGTATTAATGTAAAAATATATAATTAACAACTACTGATGATAGGGTAAAAATATCAACTATGCATATGAACATGATGCAGATTAAGAAATGGAGCATTTTAGAGTTTGAATTTTTAACTTTCGACTTTGTTGACTTCATACACACATCTCGTAGTGCAAGAACGTACACGATAGTTACTCCATTTTCAAGATAATATTAATAAGAATTAAAAACAAAATTTTGTCTTTAAATAGTTAACATGTAATTCAATGCACAGATGTTTTTAATCAAACAGGTCGCCCTTATACGATTCATTACTGGCAACATCTATGCTTGCTGAAATGTTATTGCTCTTGGTAATGGAAGGTTTCAGAAAACAACGTCTCTCTGGGCTAAACCAGGTAAATACATACATTTTATACTTAGTGTCATACTAATTGAGGATTCCTCTGCAAAACTGGTATGACATGATTCGTGTATATATAATAAATAATAAACAACCCTGGTTCGGACGCAAATATGAAATGCTCGAGTAATATAAAACAATGTAAAGAAACGATTTAACTTAAACAAAACGGACGAATTTCGTAATACTTTGAAAGAACGGACATCTATATTCGAAACTGAAAGGAAACTTCAAAATGTTCAAGCTAAAACCAGAAAGAAACTCAATGATACTCAATGGCAGTAACTCAGTAAGGCACTCAATGTTGGTCATTGTTGAATTTATCTGGCATATTTTCATATAAAAACACAATATGTTGAAAATCGGAATGTAGTTATTATTTTCAACAAATCAAGGGCCATAACTCTGTTAAGCACGTGTTAATTTTGCAATATGTTAAAATATCTTATTGATATACAGTATCACACTAAAGGCCACCAACACGGACTGTGTCGTCTGTCGGGTTCTTGTTCATGCACAATTAGTATTAGGATGGTAGTGGGAGAGAGGTAAGTATAGTGAACATCTTTTTTGGGTATAAAAAACATGGGAAACAATAAGACGAGCTCTCAAAATTATTTTCTACTCTTTTCATACCGTTATTCACTCCAATAAAAGCAAGCCAGATAACTGCTTTTGTTTTTGACCTTGAAGAAGTTATTCTGGAATCCTTCCATGCATGCACGTTTCTCTCTAGTATATATGCACAGGTGTAAAAATGGTTTCTCTCCCGTATCTATGCACACGTGTAACGAACGTTTCTCACCAGTAGACAGATGTCTAGCGAACGGTTTCTCTCCAGTATGTTTGTTTCTCTCGTCAGTATGTTTTGACAAATGTAACGATTTCTCATTAGTATGGTTTCTGTCCAGTATGTATTAAAAAGTTTAACAGTTTCTCTCCGATATGTATTTATACGTAGACCGGTTTCTCTCCAGTAGGTATTCACATTTGTACCGGTATCTCGTCAGTATGTATACACAAGTTTAACGATTTCTCATCAATATGTATGCACAAGTGTAACGAACTGTTTATCAGCAGTATTTACGTATATGTGTAACGGTTTCTCTCCAGTATGTATGCACAAGTGTAACGAACGGATTTGTTTCTGGTATGCATGAAAGTGTAGCTAACTAATTCTCTCTGGTATTTGTATGCACAAGCGTAACGACTGGTGGTATCTCGTCAGTATGTTTTCACAGTGAAACAGTTTCTCGTCAGTATGTATACACAAGTGTAACGGTTTCTCGTCAGTATGTATTTAGTGTAACGGTTTCTCATCAGTATGTATACACAAGTGTAACGGTTTCTCGTCAGTATGTATACACAAGTTTAACGGTTTCTCGTCAGTATGTATACACAAGCGTAACGATTTCTCATCAGTATGTATTTAGTGTAAAGGTTTCTCATCAGTATGTATACACAAGTGTGACGGTTTCTCGTCAGTATGTATATACAAGTGTAACGGTTTCTCGTCAGTATGTATACACAAGTGTAACGGTTTCTCGTCAGTATGTATACACAAGTGTAAAGGTTTCTCGTCAGTATGTATACACAAGTGTAACGGTTTCTCGTCAGTATGTATACACAAGTGTAACGGTTTCTCGTCAGTATGTATACACAAGTGTAACGGTTTCTCGTCAGTATGTATACACAAGCGTAACGATTTCTCATCAGTATGTATTTAGTGTAAAGGTTTCTCATCAGTATGTATACACACGTGTAACGGTTTCTCGTCAGTATGTATACACAAGTGTAACGGTTTCTCGTCAGTATGTATACACAAGTGTAACGGTTTCTCGTCAGTATGTATACACAAGTGTAACGATATCTCGTCAGTATGTATGCACCAGTGTAATGATTTATCGTCAGTATGTATGTACACATGGTACGAACAGGTTGTCTCAGGTAGGCATGCACAAGTGTAACGAAAAGCTTGTCACGAGTGTGCATGCACACGTGTATAACGATTTCTCCTCAGTATGTATGCACAAATGTAATAAACGGTTTCTCACCAGTGTATATGCACTTGTGTAACGGTTACACTCCGGTATGTATGCATACTGTACTAAACGGCTTTTCTGCTGTATGTATGCACAAATGTACTGAACGGTTTCTTTACAGTTCTTTACAGTTTTTGTTTGAACATGTGTAACAAACGGTTCTCACCAGTATGAAGTTGCAAGTGTAACGAACGACTTCTCGTAATTATGTATGCACTTGTGTAACCAACAGTTTCTCTGCAGTATGTATGAACAGTGAAACGATTTCTTGTCAGTATGTATGCACAAGTGTAACAAACGGTTTCCCTCTAGTATGTATGCACAATGTAACATACGGTTTCTCATCAGAATTTATTAACAAGTGTCACGAACAGTTTCTCTCAGGTATATATGCACACGTGTAAGGTACGCTTTCTCTCCGGTATGTATGGGCATGTGTAAAGTTTTCGCTCTGATATTTATGCGTAAGTGAAATGGACGGTTTTTCTCCCTCCAGTATTTATGCACAAGTCTAACGAATGATTTTTCTCCAGTATGTGTACACAACTGAATACACACTGGACAGAAACCGCTACACACTGGAGAAAAACCGTTACATCTATTTAAACATACAGGATGGAAACCGTTACGATGTAAATACACACTGGAGAGAAGTCGTTACAGAAGTAAATACATACTGGAGAGAAGAGTTACTAATCTGATATAGCTGATGTTCGAACTTGTCCGAACTTTCATTGACACGAATATGCATATCATGTACAAGATCACTATTCAATTCAAGACATGGCAATCAGTTTCCAGTTCCCATTTTGCAATGGGCGGAGTGACAACGTAAAACAAACATGCTATAACTTAATTTTATTTACGCATTATTTTGACCGAAACACTAATCACTTAAAACTGAATACAAACGATTTATAAAGCGGATTTATAACAAAATGACAACACAAGAGGAAATGTAATATATACACACTAGTATATACATTATACATCTGTCCACACTAGTATATACATAATACATGTGTCCACACTAGTGTATATAATATACATCTGTCCACAATATATTATGCATTATACATCTGTCCACACTAGTATATACATAATACATCTGTCCACACAGATATATACGTTATACATCTGTTCACATTATTATATACATCATACATATGTCCATACTAGTATATAAATTATACATCTGTCCACACTAGTATATATAGTATACATCTGTCAGCACTAGTATATACATAATATATCTGTCCACACCAGTATATACATAATACATATGTCCATACTAGTATATACATTGGTAGAGTATATACATTATACACCTATAATTGTCATAAGATGCCGTCAAAATAGGGTGGAAAAGATGCTGTATAATTTACATGTAAACGGCATCTCACCAGTATGTACAATTAGGTGTATGTACTTCATGTATTGGAAATCAAAAGCTTATACACGATCGTTTATTTATACAAATAAACGATCGTGTATAAGCTTACACCAGTATGTATAATTAAGTGTATGTACTTCATGTATTGGAAATGAAAAGCTTATATACGATCGTTTATTTGTATACATCAGTATGTATAACTAAGTGTATGTACTTCATGTACTGGAAACGAAAAGCTTATACACGATCGTTTATTTGTATACATCAGTATGTATAACTAAGTGTATGTACTTCATGTATTGGAAATGAAAAGCTTATACTCGATCGTTTATTTGTATACACCAGTATGTATAACTAAGTGTATGTACTTCATGTATTGGAAATGAAAAGCTTATACAAGATCGTTTATTTGTATACATCAGTATGTATAACTAAGTGTATGTACTTCATGTATTAGAAATGAAAAGCTTATACACGATCGTTTATTTGTATACATCAGTATGTATAACTAAGTGTATGTACTTCATGTATTGGAAATGAAAAGCTTATACTCGATCGTTTATTTGTATACACCAGTATGTATAATTAAGTGTATGTACTTCATGTATTGGAAATGAAAAGCTTATACACGATCGTTTATTTGTATACATCAGTATGTATAACTAAGTGTATGTACTTCATGTATTGGAAATGAAAAGCTTATACACGATCGTTTATTTGTATACATCAGTATGTATAACTAAGTGTATGTACTTCATGTATTGGAAATGAAAAGCTTATACTCGATCGTTTATTTGTATACACCAGTATGTATAACTAAGTGTATGTACTTCATGTATTGGAAATGAAAAGCTTATACACGATCGTTTATTTTAATACATCAACTAATGTTGTATAGTTCAAAACTATGTACAGCTCACATCATGTCTTATTTTGTATCACTGGAACGTATAATCATACGTTTATTGCGAGTCCCTCTATGCGTGAAAGTCCCTCTATGCGTGACCGTCTTCCAGTGTTTTAGGCTGTTTTTATAGCCGATATTGGGTCATATTCCCAATGCCAAAACATATATTTTTTCCCAATTTTGAGACAAAAAACCCCAACTGAAAACACACAGACAAGTATCAACAGTTTGACAAGTATTGAGTATGAAATGCTTTTAAATGCCGCTGTTGATTATGTTTTACTGTAAACAGTATGAAAGATACAATTATGAAATGAATGTTTTATTGTTTTGTTTCCCAATTTTATGAAAAATCGAGCTGTAATTCCCAAATCTGACGGTATGGGCTATGTTCTCAAAATACACCGTCTTCTCACTAATTCGTATATACGTATGTATTTACAGAGTCGTTCTATGTGTAAAGGTCTCGTCACATAGTGTACACTTCAACGGTCTTTCGCCAGTATGTACATAAATATGTTTCTTGAGAATCCCAGCAAATGTTTCGTCACATTGTGTACACTTCAACGGCCTTTCGCCAGTATGTACACACACATGTTTCTTGAATGTCCCGGTAAATGTCTCGTCACAATATGTACACCCGTGTATGCATAAGCACTTGATTATTGCGGGTTCCATCTTCTCTGTATGAACTGCATAAGAGTTGTTCGCCAGTGTGTATTAACATGTGATTTACAAGTCTGTTCGGCTTGGTAAATTCTTAACTACACTTATATGTTTCCCGGCTATATGAACGGCTGAACTCGCATGTGTTTGTTAAGATTATGATAAAACCTTTATTGCACATGCTACACTTATATGAAGTCTCGGCTGTATGTATGGGAATGTGTTTTTAAACACTGCTTGACTCGATAAAGTCCTTAACCCGCCATCAACAGGCACGTTTTTACAACATATGTACACCGTTTCTAAACCTACTGACGACGACGTATACATATATCACTTACATGTTTTGAGAATCCAAACTCTGTAGACACAATATAAACGGCTTTAACCAGCCAAGCCAAACCAAAGAACTGGAGAGACGAATTAAGAGTTACCAACTCATAATTCGTTTTACGCATATTCAATCACGGGTATTTTAAGAATCAATACTTTTAATCGACAAATACACATTATTATCTAACCTGAACACATGGATAGAGTTTTGATTAACGGTTGTGTAATGTAATTTTGCCGTTATTTGGAAGGTTAGTTTCGTTAACTACACTAATATGGTATCTCGACTGTATAAAACACGAGTGTTTAAGATTACTCGAGTGTATTTATACTTTACTGCACACGCTACATGTATATGGTTTCTCGTCTGTATGTATGCGTGTATGTATTTTAAGATTGCCTCAATCGATACATCCTTTACTGCACCTGCTACATGTATATGGTGTCTCACACGTTTGTATGTGCACGTGTTCGTTAAAACTGCCCGACTCGGTCAATACTTTACTGCAAATGCTACTCTTATACAGTGGCTCCTCTTTATGTATGCGTGTTTTGTAAAAGTGTCTGACAGGAAGAATCCTTTGTTTGTTTGGCGCTTAAGTCATTTTCCAGAATAAGTTAGGATATGTATGACGGTTTGTTTGGTTTGTTCGTGATGGAGGCAGACCACACACTTATCTTTGCATACAACAATTATTGCATACCTCCTGCCATCGATGCGGTCTCACAATTGAGCTTCCAGGGGGATTTGAAAAAGCAGCGGTTTCGCCTGTATGCATGCTCATGTGTTTTTTTAAGATTGCTTTTAACTTTGAAATTCCTTCAATGCACACTGGTCTTAATTTTTATCTGCTTTGTATGTGTATTTCAATTTTTATTTTAGACAATATTTTATTCAAGTACTGAATGGGATTGGACTACAGGCAATGCCTATATAAGACCTCTCTCGATGTGTATTTTAATATTGCCTGATTGGGTAACTCGGTTACTGCACACGCTACACTAATATGGTACTAGTCTGTACGTATGCGCATGTGTTTTTTAAGATTGCCTGAATCCTTGCCAGATTCCTGTAATGCAATTACTACACTCATAAGGTGTCTAACCTGTATGCATATGTATGTGTACTGCTTAATTAAGACTAAATCTTTTACTGCAAAGGATACACTTATATGGTGTCTCGCCTGTGTGTATGCGCATGTGTATTTTATGCTGGCCTGACTGTAAATCCTTTACTGCACACGCTACACGTATATGGTGTCTCGCCTGTATGTGTGCGCATAAGTTGTTTAAGACGGTCTGACCAGGTAAACTCTTTACTACACACGCTACATGTAAATGGTTTCTCGCAAGTATACTTACGCAAGTGTTGTTTAAGAGAGTCTGATAGGGAAAATCCCCTACTGCACACGCTACAGTTAAATGGTGCCTCGCCCGAATGTATGCGCATGTGACTTTTAAGCCGCTGCGACCGGGAAAAGCCTACTTATACTCCACACGCCACACTTATATTGTGAATCGCCTGTATGAATACGCATGTGATTCTTAAAATGTTGTGAGCGGGTAAACCCTTTTTTGCACACGCTACAATTATATGATGTCATGGCTTTATGTATGCTCATATGTCTGTTAAGACTACTCGACCTCAAACATATTGTGTAGCACAACCTGCATTGAAACGTTGTCTGTGTTGTATGTTTGTCAGTATAAATTGAAAGATTACTTTGCATGATTTATGACGTCTGAGTGAGATGTCTGAAACAAAATAAATGACATACTCAAATTGATGTAATGATAGTACTGCCTATAGTAATATGTACTTTTTTATACTCAAGCAATGTACGTCATATAACTGATTTCTGACATATCAGAACATATTAAAATGGAAGACGTCAGAGTTACGAACACAGTGATGAGTGTGATTGAATCGAGACGAAGTATTTGATTACAATGGCCATTGTTTATTTTAAAAATGCATGATAGAAATTAATCATGAGCTTTAAAGGGCAGTACATTAGTGTTTTTTGTGTGTTCAAAAACACTATGTATTACACTGATAAACAATAACTAAATGATCCATAAAACACATACTGTCAACATCCACTTTGGACCTTGGAATTGCTTGTATACCAATGTCGGTGACGTGCACTACGCCTTGTAATTATACCTGAAGACATCGAGAATGTATATTATGGACAAACACACGAGTCATGTCAACACTCTGTCAAGCCTCTGAAGCACATGTGTTTATATGTGACATCTTTCATTCAAATAATTTCAGGGCTTTGGCCCAATTGTTTAGTATATTTCCCCAAAAAAATCTGAAAAGTAAGCATATGACCGACACATGATTGAGTAACAATTAATTACACAAATCCCCACTTACCTTGCCAATTTACAAATGCGTACTAGTAATACTAGACGTCGTTGTAACCTAAATACTACTTACTAGTAGAACTAGTATTATGTTACAACCATTAACGGTAGTTACCCACTCACTCCTTCTAACAAGGGCATAGCATACCTGTCTACGAGCGACGAGACGATTGTGCATTAACGACAGAAAAAAAAATAGAACTAAAAAATCCGGATTACTTTTACATGTAGCTTGCAGTTTAATATGTTTACACTTTTATCTGTGACTGTGCTATACTTGAATAATAAATACTAACTTAATAACAGTAAGTATTGATCCATACTCAGCGAATGTCATACTCAAGGTCATGTGTGTATTGACTAAATCACATATTTACCAAATATGTATTTATAATGCAAGGGTATCACTGCCTAGAAAAATGTGTAAACATATTATACTGAAAGTGTTATGCAAAATATTCAAGATAATTTGAGTTCTAATTTTTATCTTTTTCTTATAAAATCTCAAGGTTTACCACCACTAATTACATGTAAACCTCCGAGATGTAGTCGAATGTAGTCGAATGTAGTTCCTATACTAAAAAAAATAATTCCTCCTTTTTTGATGGAAATGGGCATTATAAGTAGGGGAAAACTGCCATTATTGTTCAATTTTTGTGGTTGCATATATAAGAAGAGTATTAATAGGTTTTACTGGATCACTGATGAACATTTTCTAAATTTCGACTCTATGCTTACACTTCGTAAGCAACCATCACTGAAAACAGCTATACCCTTGACCTGTTTAGTAAACAAACAATAACCTTCTTACATGTCTTACATGTCTTGTGACCCCACCTATTCTGGTGATTTTTCAATTGGAGAATTAGTTTTATATCTGAAAATTACACTGCTGCATTATCCATACTTAAGAAATATAAAAAGATCGGACAGGGAAAGTAGCATTCAAGGAGGACAGTAAACCACAAAACACAGAAACAAACACGCAAACAGACAAACAAGAAGGCAAAAGCAATAATAAATGCAAACGACATCACAAACACAAAAAGGGTTGACAATAGGGCTACCGCCTTGGAACGGTCAGTGGCAAAGTAGGCCACTTGGGGTTTAAACCGGTTCTAGGGTGCACCAAACCTCACACTTACCCTACTGTCATCCCATTAAAACAGGACAGTGTAAATAAAGAAATCCCCGCCATGATATAATCTCTAACCAACAAGGCAGCATCAATAGGCAATATAAGTAAAACACAAATATGCTCGTGTTAAGTTGAATTTGCAGCAAATCAAGATGTGACATCTTAACATTGGTGTCTATTGGGAAAATAATTAGTGGTTTCATACCTATAAGAGATTAGGACTCGCTCATATTCGTACCTGGGGACACTTTTCCGATAACAATTGGTAAAATAAGCTCAGAAATAAGTTTTCCATATTGTTTAACATAGGTTTTGAGCGTTTTTAGTCCAATTGTGTCTACACATGCCGTAATTTGGAGTTTCAAATTGTTTTCGTGTTTAAAATGACGTGGTTGTGAAGTGTTTACAATTGAACTATGTTTTGTGTTGTATAAACATTTAGGGTTGCATGTTTACGCATGAATTAAATCTGCATGGAAACAGTTTTGGTAGGCATGAAACCAATAAATCTTTCCCCCTCAACCCTTAAAATAGGATACTGTGAAAAATGAAGATGTGTGTAAAAGGTAAAATATTAATCCTTATTATTCAAACTAAGACTTGGTAGCGTTCAGCTGATATACATTTTGATTTTAGCGTTATTTTTCTCATTATTGAGCTCGTATTCGCTACTATAATTAGGTGTGGTACCACCATTTTTGAAGAATTTGCTTAAAAAAACAATTTTGGCATGAAAATCGAATAAATAGGCATATACTTCATCCTATTTGTACCTAAAATGCATATGATATTAATGTCCATTGACTGTTCTAAACATCTGATCTATTTAATATGGTGTGTTGCAGTCTTGGCCACCCAAGTATTTTCTAAGAATAATACATCCTCAACTGCGTATATTTATACAAATACGAAACTTAGTAAAATATACTGTCGATATATGTGAAATCTAGTTTTGTTTTCACTGCCAGAACTACCAATTTTCAATGCAAAAAAACAAAACAAATTGTTTTAGAAAATAGCTGTTACATTTATAGCTTTTACTTGTAAATGTTCTTACTAAGAAAATGAGCTTTAGTTTAAACAAATTGGTGATGTTTTTTAAGTTAAATTGTTATCTTTACGGTACTGTATAGTAAAGATGTCAGTTTGGCGGGTATATACTTTTTCTTCCGATTTTTTTCTCATAAAGTTTGTAGGAAAGTCATAACTAAGATACTCGTCGTAGTTTATTGAAATCGGACAAGTTTTTTGATGTCAGGATGAGTTAAAAATAGCACAAACACAAATTCTATAAACCCTGATTATAAGAAGTACAATAAAAATAGCACGTGTTGTTTTGTCGTGAAGGAAATAGTTTATTTCATCTCGAAGCGATTGAACGCGTATATTTTCACAAATGCTTCGCATTCGTAAACATATAGTCTGTTTACCTCAAAACAACAAACATCCCCTATTTATCTATCTAATAACTATATGGTGCGTCACTCTTTTCTTTGTTTTCCGTCACTGTGTCGTAACGGTCAATCGTCGGCATCGCGTGCGGGAGGTCGATGATTCAGTCACCGGCTTTATGGGGGAGGAGGAAGTCTAGCTATAACATTTATAAAACTAGTATTAGTGGCTCCTCTGCTTGACATTCTTTTGCATATCTAAGTCTTTCTATTACAAGACATTTCTATTCATGTTAAAACATGTTATGCGACAAACATGTTGGCAATACTCCTTTTAATATAATACTTAACGCCAATAAAAGTGCAAGTTTTTTTATTTTATGTTTATTTTTAATTAAGATGTCTCCAAGATCGATTGCATAATTCCGATTTTACTTCTTTCAATACATGAATTTGATCGGTCACCAGATTTACAGGGAATGTGGATAATTTCTAACATGTACATAACACTACAATCGATCTTGGAAATATATACAAAATAAAATAACTTGCACTTTTATTGGCGTTAGGTATAGTTAACTGCAGCAAGATTAATAAGTCGTATATGTGTGCGGCATCTGATGGAACCACATTTATATTTAGTGTCGGTAATACGGATGTCTTAATGGAAGCACTGTTATAAACAACAATAATACGTTCAGTAATTTTCGCTAGGTATTACATTTCGTGCTCGTAAATATGGTTGAAAGCAACGACGTTATTAATATTTCAGAATGCATCATCGATTTTATTGTCGAGATGGAAAACTATTTGTAGACCAAAATAGTATAGTAAAATTAAACGTGTTTTCCCTAAGGAAGAAGATCCCTAAATTAACTCTACCGTTACATCAGTAAAGTATTAACAACTTGCCATATCATTCAATAACGAATCTGTATCAATAAATCTAAAAATATATAAAATATGTCAACTGTGTAAATTATTTAGATCACATAAATGCTATAATGATCTCTCCACTGACTATTTCTCTTGACAGTCCGGCGGAACTGCTATGTCACCAGTCCGGGTTATTATTTGTCCACCATAGTGGTTTCCATTCTAACACAGTATGTTGTGTTTGTCTGACGTGAGGAAATGATCGGCAACAATTATGTTACAACGATGTCAAACTTAACGGTAGTTACCAACCCACTGCTTCTAACAAGGGCATACCATAAATGTCTACGAGCGAGGAGACGATTGTGCATAAACGACAGAAAAAGAAAATAGAACTAAAATAATCCGGAATATTTTACATGCAACTTGCAGTTTAATATATTTACACTTTTATCAGTAACTGTGCTATACTTGAATGATAAATACTAACTTGATAAAAGTTTGTATCGGCAACGATAGCCGGTAACAGAATGTCGTTTGCCCTGACTATGATAACTACTGATGAGTGACATTCATTTCCGGATAGTATGTTACTATGAAGACATGATGGGGTTATATTGAAAGACGGAGTTGGTCTGGATAGTACTGGCCTAACCTCCACAAGGAAAAACGAAAAGTTCTTATTTCTCGACAGACCGTTTATTTACTATATAATAGGTAATCTGTGTCAAAAAATGCCGAAACACCCAACGCACTTGTCCCAAACAAAAGACAGCGTTTACTATGAGTGACATTCATTTCCGGATAGTATGTAACTATGAAGACATGATGGGGTTATATTGAAATACTGAGTTGGTCTAGCTATTACTGGCCTAACCTCCACAAGGAAAAACGAAAAGTTCTCGACAGACTGTTTATTTACTATATAATAGGTAATTTGTGTCAAAAAGTGCCGAAACACCCAACGCACTTGTCCCAAACGAAAGACAGCGTTTAATATTTACAGTAACATGAACATTTTAATCTATCTAAACAAAAATCTATATCATTCTAAGAACCATCTATACAAATATATGACGTCAAGTCACAAACACTATATAAATTATCAACTAGAAATTTCAATTAAGTGATTGGTTTGACACGGCTTCTAGCAAATGGTTACATTTTCAGTACATAAATGCAATATAGCATTAGTTTGCATACAGCGTCGACGCAGATGATATGATTGGTATACGCTATTAAATTTGTTTCATTAATGTGCTTAACCGCCTTACGTATGTGTATTGCTTGGTTTATACGACTCACATATGTCGGTATTTCTTGGTTTATATGACTCACGTATGTCGGTATTGCTTGGTTTATACGACTCACGTATGTCGGTATTGCTTGGTTTATACGACTCACGTATGTCGGTATTGCTTGGTTTATACTACTCACATATGTCGGTATTGCTTGGTTTATACGAATCACGTATGTCGGTATTGCTTGGTTTATACGACTCACGTATGTCGGTATTGCTTGGTTTATACGACTCACGTATATCGGTATTGCTTGGTTTATACAAATCACGTATTTTGATTGCTTGGTTTAGACGACTCACATATATCGGTATTGCATTGTTTATACGACTCACGTATGTCGATATTGCTTTGTTTATACGACTCACGCATGTTGTTTGCTTTGTTTAGACGACTCACGTATATCGGTATTGCTTTGTTTATACGACTCACGTATGTCGATATTACCGACTCACGTATGTCGATATTACTTTCTGGTACGAAAAACGGAAACCAGGCGTGAAGTAGACGGATTCCGACTATTTTTTAGGCGTAATGCTCTTTTTCCAAGCGCCAACAAGCAGGAGACGGAATAATATGACTTTGACGTCTCTTGATAGAGGCGTAAAATGTGAAAATGACGCCTGGCAAGAGGCGTAACTTAAATGACGGGTTTCATTTTGGACTTTAACCTTTTACACAGACGTATTTTACAACCGATTATTTGAAGAAATGGATTTTAAATAGCATTCTGAGAGACAATTCAGTTTGAAATTGTGTGGGAAAAAGACTGTCATGAAACAAAAGCTTAAACAATGTTCATTTTAACTTATTAATAATGTGTTACCCACCCAAATTGTGTGTGGATTGTATGTGTATATCTGGACAATGTAGTAAAACATATTTAATTAGAAGGTTAATTATTAGTAAAACATAACACAAAGGAATAATTTTACAACAATGCACTGTCTGAGGTAAGAATAAATTTCACATTGTTCTATACATGTAACACATAAACTGTACTACTTATAATTCAATACTATTTATAAGCTCATATAAGAACCTAACTGGACATGAAATGTGTATTGTTTTATGATTTAGTTACCTAATTGATGTGGCTTTATTCATTTATTAATAAATTGTTGGTAGTACACGAAGTTCATGATGTTTTCTTTCAATAAATGATCGGAAGTAACTCATTTGCATATTAAGCCTCAATTCCTGCCTTTTTCCGTCTATAGTTTACGCCCGTCATTTTACTAAGTGACGCCCGTCATTTTCGTGTTTTATGTCTGCCTAAATGACGCCCGTCAATTATTCAAGGCTTAACTCATTTGCATATTACGCCTCAAATTCCGTCTAGTTGACGTGTTGTTTCCGTCTAGTTGACGCCTGTTTTTTTCATTTAATTTAAATGGTTACCAACTATTTGACGCCTGGAATTTTGGTAAAATTACGTCTTGTTTCCAGTCGTCGAACTTCGTACAGGTTGTTTATACGACTCACGCATGTTGGTTCTTGGTTTTTACGACTGACTTATGTCGGTATCGCTTTGTTTATACTTCACACGTATGTTGATTGCTTGGTTTATACGACTCACTTATGTTGATTGCTTTGCTTTATTACTCACGTATGTTGATTGCTTTGTTTATACGACTCACGTATGTCGATATTACTTTCCTGTACGAAAAACGCAGACGGAAACCAGGCGTGAAGTAGACGGATTCCAACTGTTTTTTAGGCTAATGCTCTTTTTCCAAGCGTCAACAAGCAGGAGACGTAATAATATGACTTTGACGTCTCTTGATAGAGGCGTAAAATGTGAAAATGACGCCTGGCAAGAGGGGTAACTTAAATGACGGGCGTCATTTTGGACTTTAACATTTTACACAGACGTATTTTACAACCGATTATTTGAAGAAATGGATTTTAAATAGCATTCTGAGAGACAATTCAGTTTGAAATTGTGTGGGAAAAATACTCACATGAAACACTTAAGCTTAAACAATGTTCATTTTAACTTATTAATACTGTGTTACCCACCCAAATTGTGTTTGGATTGTATGTGTATATCTAGACAATGTAGTAAAAGAAATATAAAAAGATCGGACAGGGAAAGTAGCATTCAAGGAGGACAGTAAACCACAAAACACAGAAACAGACACGCAAACAGACAAACAAGAAGGCAAAAGCAACAATAAATGCAAACGACATCACAAACACAAAAAGGGTTGACAATAGGGCTACCGCCTTGTAACGGTCAGTGGCAAAGTAGGCCACTGGGGGTTTAAACCGGTTCTAGGGTGCACCAAACCTCACACTTACCCTACTGTCATCCCATTAAAACATGACAGTGTAAATAAAGAAATCCCCGCCATGATCTAATCTCTAACCAACAAGGCAGCATCAATAGGCAATATAAGTAAAAGACAAATATGCTCGTGTAAATA
This sequence comes from Cyrtodaria siliqua, assembly GCA_037043455.1. Taxonomy (NCBI): domain Eukaryota; kingdom Metazoa; phylum Mollusca; class Bivalvia; order Adapedonta; family Hiatellidae; genus Cyrtodaria; species Cyrtodaria siliqua. The sequence continues at coordinate 29,681 of JAWPHD010011490.1, forward strand.
TAATACAAAAAAAAACAGAAAGCCACAATGAAGGTACTCAATGACTTTGCAGAAGCCAGAGCAGTAAGAGAATAACCCATTAAGGGCACGACACGAAAGATCAAGGACAAACATCAAACGCCACCGTCCCAATGGGCTTTAGGTAGGCGTCATCAAAGGGTCCACAGCCTGTCTGGTCATCGTACAATTAAAGAGGAAAGCATAGTGACGAACTGTAAAAGGGTCCACCACCAAGCATGCAGTACGTTGCAAAATGTTAGGGTCATAACCTCTTTTGATAAACTTTTTAACAAGTTTAACAAAGATAGAATGAAAGTGATCATGACCTAGAATCTTACGAAGTTTATAAATCACATCACCATAGAAGTCAGGTTGTGATAGTCCCTGTCGCAGAAGAGTCCTTAAATTACTTTTATATTTGGAAAGAAGATCAGGGTTACGATAATAAAATTTTGCAAAGGTTTTACGAAGTTTATGGTAACGGTAACCCTGATTGAGTAACTTTTTAGTTATACAAAGATTACGAATATTGAAGTCCTCAACTCGAGTACAAGCTCTAGAAAAACGAATAAGTTGAGACACATATACCCCATAAGAAGTTGCTCGGGGAACATCCCCATCCAAGTGAGGATAATTAAAAATGTCAAAATTAAAATCATCTCTCTTGTCATAGATTTTGCTAATTATTTTACCATTTTCAATCGAGAGATCTAAATCAAGAAAAGAAGCGTTATTATCAGATATATTAGCTTTGTTAAGCTGAAGTTCTTTAGGATAAATATAATTAACCATAGTTGAAAAGAAAGGGTTGTCAATGTTCAATATGTCATCCAGATACCGAGAGGTATCATTAAAGGCTTCAATAACATCTGCCTGGGTATCTGGTGAAAGACTCAACATGAAATCCCTTTCATAGCAAAATAAGAACAAATCTGCGACAAGTGGTGCACAGTTCGTACCCATAGGGATACCAACAATTTGTCTATAAACGGTGGTTCCATACCTGACGAAAATATTATCTAATAGGAAGATGAGTGCTTCACAAACTTCATAGCAAGTCCACATAGTATAATTGTCAAAACTGCCGTTAGTAAAAAACGCTTTTATATTATTACATGCCAAAAATGTAGTATTTTCTCTAGCAAATGTTTTTTGAATAAGAGAAATTAGCTTGTCTTTAATAAGGTGATGTGGTAAGGTTGTATATAGTGTAGAGAAGTCATAAGTGCTTATTGATGAAACTTGACCTTTCTTGAACATTTTATCAAGAACGTCTCCTGAATTTTTTATAGACCAAAATAAATTAATCCCAGAGTTTTCATAAGTTTTATCACAATACAGTTTAACGTGATCTTTAACGGCAGTAAGACAAGAAGTTAAAAGTTTGGAGATGTTTGTTGTGGTGCAGGCACTAGAATTCGAAATAAAGCGAGCCTTATATGGATTTTTATGTAATTTAGGAATCCAGTACATAGTAGGCAGTTTATTTTGCTTATCGTTTACACCAGCCTTGAAAGTAGTGCACCGAGTGATATGTGCGGAAACAACATCATCCTCGGTAGAATTAACTGGAATATACGAATTGGTGCTGCCGAGTTCCGGAGATAAAACATTGACGTAATGTAGGCGTCAAACAATAATTACATTATTAGCTGCTTTATCTGCAGGAACTAAAACAAATTTATTATGAAATACCTGAATTCCCGTTTTAAATTACGAAAGGAAAACCTAGGTCTCGGAGGAAGTAAAGAGGGGTTAGCATTATAAAAGTTAATACGTGTATCTATAATTTTCAGAATTGACTTTTTCCAAGTAGAAAGTGAGTTTGGGTCCGCATGTTCTCTACGACACTATTTGGTACTAAAATCTTCAATGTAGTGGTCGATCTGGGCACGACAGGCATTAAAATCAATAGTTGGAGGTAATCTATATTTAGGACCTTTCGACAAATGCCGAATACGTTTATCAATAATATCAAAATTACCAGTGATAACATGACCTGCTGGAGCATAGCAAAATGTTGATGTGTTGCATTCACATTCCTTAGGAGTAGTATGTACTATATCAAGGTCAAAAACTATTTTGTTGTAGTTGAAAATAATATTTCTAATAGGCTTTTTATACTTATAACAAATTACAGGACTTTCAGAATTTTTGAAATATTTGGGGATAGAATCAACTACATGAGTATCTCGAAAAATACTAGACATGTCAATGAAATCAATACCTTTGTTAATATATAGTAGTTTTAGAAAATGCCTGACGTGATCAGACTCCTTGTCAATATGGGGTCGGAGAACATGTTGTGTATAACTTTGAACTATGGAAGCAGTGTTATACAAGGGATCTGTACGAATGAAAATTTTGTCGGCTTCCTCGTCGATCAACTTTAGTGATGAAATGGACAAAGAGGTAAGGCGCGAAAGCATAGAGTGCTTTCCAGACTGTTTAAAAATGGTATGTAAATCAGCGCCAGACCATGAGACCTAGCTTTACGCTTTCGGATAGAAAATATAGAAAAAATGTCAATATTAGGATCTTTAGAAATATTTCCTTCTTGATAAATATTGTCATTAAGGCCGAGTGGATAAGGTGTCTGTAAGTTTTTCATCCACTTAAGTTCTGCAATATGTCTAGCTTTTATTTTAAAGCTTTTAGTAGCATCATTATCAAAAAATATATATTCAACCGGTTGAACAGTTACGTTATTAAAATTATGACCTGACTGACGAAAGTGTTGGTACAAGTAATTTTTTTAACTTTTTAGGATTACTTGCATTATATTTGTGTTCACGAAATCGAACTTTTCAGGATCGACATGTTTGTCCAACATATTGTATACCGCAACTTGGTGCATGTCAAGTCAGAACATAAATTACGTGAGAAGTACGTCAATCAACATTAGAAGCCAGACATACATTAAACAATCTACCATTAACAGCTGATTTAGTGGTGGACTTGCAAGATAAATAATTGCAACAAATGCACCTCTTAGTATTGCACTTATTAATAGAGGGAAACACCCTGCGCTTTGAATGTTCTAAATGATTTCTGAAAGGAGACTTTATATGGTATTTCCTCAAAACAGGTGATCGTAGAGGAGTTACGGAAACTTTTGAGCCATTATTAAAAATCCTAGTAATATGATTAGAAGGAACATGAAACGAGGTTGCCGAATGAAGATTTAAAGGTGTAAGGCGTACATATGGTTTAATTCTAAGAAATGAAGAGGAATTTTGTGGAATTTGTATTGATGACGCAGAGTGTAACCGAAGAGGTGAAAGATTTATTTTTAAAGTTTTAACTGATAGACTCATAATTGTTAATTTGGAGAGTAATACCATTCTGCGAAAAGCGAAATAAGGGCCAATAAGTAATTATTGGAGATCCGAAATAGAATCGTATCAAAGATCCATAAGAAATAATATTAGTAAACTTACGGACTGTTAAAAGGGGTCCAAAACTCGACATCAGTGTCTAATACAAGATAATGAGGAAAGTCAAAGAAACCCTAATAAAATGGGCCAAAATGTCGATCAGCACAAAACCTTCAACGCGGTATATGAAACACACGTGTTTAAGGAAAACTGGATCAAAGAATGTCATACAATCCCTGTAGGATGTAAAAATAACAATATTGATTGGATGTACGGGGAGACTTATTTAATTAGAAGGTTAGTTATTAGTAAAACATAACACAAAGGAATAATTTTACAACAATGCACTGTCTGAGGTAAGAATATATTTCACATTGTTCTATACATGTTACACATAAACTGTACTACTTGTAATTCAATACTATTTATAAGCTCATATTAAAACCTGACTGGACATGAAATGTGTATTGTTTTATATGATTTAGTTACCTAATTGATGTGGCTTTATTCATTTATTAATAAATTGTTGGTAGTACACGAAGTTCATGATGTTTTCTTTCGATAAATGATCGGAAGTAACTCATTTGCATATTAAGCCTCAATTCCTGCTTTTTTCCGTCTATAGTTTACGCCCGTCATTTTACTAAGTGACGCCCGTCATTTTTGTGTTTTATGTCTGCCTAAATGACGCCCGTCAATTATTCAAGGCGTAACTCATTTGCATATTACGCCTCAAATTCCGTCTAGTTGACGTGTTGTTTCCGTCTAGTTGACGCCTGTTTTTTTCATTTAATTTAAATGGTTACCAACTATTTGACGCCTGGAATTTTGGTAAAATTACGTCTTGTTTCCAGTCGTCGAACTTCGTACAGGTTGTTTATACGACTCACGTATTTTGGTTGCTTGGTTTATACGACTCACATATGTCGGTATCGCTTTGTTTATACTTCACACGTATGTTGATTGCTTGGTTTATACGACTCACCTATGCTGATTGCTTTGCTTTATTACTCACGTATGTTGATTGCTTCGTTTATACGAATCACGTATGTCGATATTAAGTTGTTTATACTACTCATGTATGTTGATTGCTTTGTTTATACGACTCATTTATGTCTGTATTAGTTTGTTTATACGACTCACGTATGTCGGTATTACCTTTTTTACACGACTCACGTATGCCGGTAATGTTTTGTTTATACGACTCACATATGTTGGTATTGCTTTGTTTATAAGACTCACTTATGTCGGTATTGCTTTCTTATACGACTCACGTTTGTCGGTGTTGCTTGGTTTACTGGACTCACTAATATCGATATTGCTTTATTTATACAACTCCGGTATGTCGGTATTACTTTGTTTATACGACTCACGTATGTCGGTACTGCTTTGTTTATACGACTACGGTATGTCGGTACTGCTTTGTTATACGACTCACGTATGTCGGCATTGCTTTGTTCATACGACTCATATATGCCTGATTGTTCGGTTTATACGACTCACGTATTTCGGTAGTGCGTTATTAATACGACTTACTTTGATTGTTCGGTTTATACGACCCACGTATGTCGGTATTGCTTTGTTTATACTACTCACGTATGTTGACTGTTAGGTTTATATGACTCACGTATGTCGGTATTACTTTGTTCATATGACTCACGTATGCCAGTATTGCTTTGTTTATACGACTCACGTATGTTGTTTGTTCGGTTTATACGACTCACATATGTCGGTTTTGCTTTATGTAGGTTGATTGTTCGGTTTATACGACTCAGGTATGTCGGTATTGCTTGGTTTATATGAGTCACGTATGTCGATATTGACACATGTATGTTGATTGTCTGGTTTATACGACTCACGTATATCGGTATTGCTTTGTTTATACGACTCACGAATGTTGATTGTTCGGTTTATACGACATGTACGACTCACGGATACCGGTATTGCTTTGTTTATACCACTCATGTTTGTTGATTGTTTGGTTTATATGACTTACGTATGTCGGTAGTGCTTTGTTTATACGACTCACGTGTGTCGGTATTACTTGGTTTATACGACTCACGTTTGTCGGTTTTGCTTGGTGTATTCGACTCACGTATGTCAGTATTACTTTATTTATACGACTAATGTATGTCGGTGCTTCTTTGTTTATATTACTCTCGTATGCCGGTATTACGTTGGTTATCCGACTCACGTATGTCGGTATTATTTTGTTTATACGCTCAAGTAAGTTAATATTGCTTTGTTTATGCGACTCACATATGTCGATTGTTCAGTTTATATGACTCACGTATGTCAGTATTGCTTTGTTTATACGTCTCACGTATGTTGATTGTTTGGTTTATACGACTCACTTATGTCGGTTTTGCTTTGTGTACATTGATTGTTCAGTTTATACGACTCAGGTATGTCAGTATTGCTTTTTTTAAATGAGTTGCGTATGTCGATATTGACACATGTATGTTGATTGTTTGGTTTATACGACACACGTATATCGGTATTGCTTTGTTTATACGACTCACGTATGTTGATTGCTTGGTTTATACGACTCACCTATGTCGATTGCTTTTCTTTATTACTCACGTATGTTGATTGCTTTGTTTATACGAATCACGTATGTCGATATTAAGTTGTTTATACTACTCATGTATGTTGATTGCTTTGTTTATACGACTCACGTATGTCTGTATTAGTTTGTTTATACGACTCACATATGTCGGTATTACCTTTTTTACACGACTCACGTATGCCGGTAATGTTTTGTTTATACGACTCACATATGTTGGTATTGCTTTGTTTATAAGACTCACTTATGTCGGTATTGCTTTCTTATACGACTCATGTTTGTCGGTGTTGCTTAGTTTACTGGACTCACTAATATCGATATTGCTTTATTTATACAACTCCGGCATGTCGGTATTACTTTGTTTATACGACTCACGTATGTCGGTACTGCTTTGTTTATACGACTACGGTATGTCGGTATTGATTTGTTTATACGACTCACGTATGTCGGCATTGCTTTGTTCATATGACTCACATATGCCTGATTGTTCGGTTTATACGACTCACGTATTTCGGTAGTGCGTTATGATTACGACTTACTTTGATTGTTCGGTTTATACGACCCACGTATGTCGGTACTGCTTTGTTTATACGACTACGGTATGTCGGTACTGATTTGTTTATACGACTCACGTATGTCGGCATTGCTTTGTTCATACGACTCACATATGCCTGATTGTTCGGTTAATACGACTCACGTATTTCGGTAGTGCGTTATGATTACGACTTACTTTGATTGTTCGGTTTATACGACCCACGTATGTCGGTATTTCTTTGTTTATACGACTCACTTATGTTGACTGTTAGGTTTATATGACTCACGTATGTCGGTATTACTTTGTTCATATGACTCACGTATGCCAGTATTGCTTTGTTTATACGACTCACGTATGTTGTTTGTTCGGTTTATACGACCCACGTATGTCGGTTTTGCTTTATGTAGGTTAATTGTTCGGTTTATACAACTCAGGTATGTCGGTATTGCTTGGTTTATATGAGTCACGTATGTCGATATTGAGAAATGTATGTTGATTGTTTGGTTTATACGACTCACGTATATCGGTATTGCTTTGTTTATACGACTAACGAATGTTGATTGTTCGGTTTATACGACATGTACGACTCACGGATGTCGGTATTGCTTTGTTTATAGCTCTCACGTTTGTTAATTGTTTGGTTTATATGACTGAGGTATGTCGGTATTGCTTTGTTTATACGACTTAGTATGTCGGTATTACTTGGTTTATACGACTCACGTATGTCGGTTTTGCTTGGTTTATTCGACTCACGTATGTCGGTATTACTTTTTTTTATACGACTCAAGTATGTTGGTACTGCTTTGTTTATATTACTCACGTATGTCGGTTATACTTTGGTTATACGACTCACGTTTGTCAGTATTACTTTGTTTATACGACTCAAGTAAGTTAATATTGCTTTGTTTAGAAGACTCATATATGCTGATTGCTCGGTTTATACGACTCACGTATGTCGCTATTGCTTTGTTTATACGACTCACGTATGTTGATTGCTTTGTTTATACAACTTACGTATGTCGGTATTACTTTGTTTATACGAATCACGCATGTTGATTGCTTTGTTTATACAACTTACGTATGTCGGTATTACTCTGTTTATACGACTCACGCATGTTGATTGTTTGGTTTATACGACTTACGTATGTCGGTATTGCTTTGTTTATACGACTCGCTTATGTTGATTGTTCAGTTTATACAACATGTACGACTCGCGGATGTCGGTATTGCTTTGTTTATGCCACTCACGTGTGTTGATTGTTCGGTTTATACGACTCACGTATGTCGGTATTTCTTTGTTCAGACGACTCACGTATGCTGATTGTTTGGTTTATACGACGCACGTATGTTGGCATCGTGTGGTAATCATACTCATGTATGTTTCTTGGTTTTATTACCCGATACACGTTGGTACTTCTTGCTTAACCCAATTACTTTTATTGGTTTTGCTTTGTTTACGCTTCAAGTATGTTGGTACTGCTTGGTTTACCCAACTCGCGTACATTGGTATTTCTTTACTCACATATGTTGTCATCTTTTGGCAATCCCACTTAAGTATGTTGTTTCGTTTTATTATATATGTATATTCACCTTGATACTTCTTTCTTTACCCAACAATTCAAGTATGCTGGTTTTGATTGATTTACGCGCATCAAGTATGTTGATAGTCTCATGTCAATTGGTATTTCTTGGTTTACTCCACTCACGTAAATTTGTATAGTTTTTAACGACCCAAGTAAATTGGTATATCTTGGTTTAACCGTCTTACGTAAATTAGTATGTTTGACCGTTTTACGCAATTTGGTATGTCTTGGTCATGCATGTAAATTAGAATGTTTTGCCGAATCGTGTAATTTGTATTTCTTGGTTTACCCGACTCTAATACGAGCCTTCTCTGACCTTACCAGCCCTTTTTACGATTTTGATATTTCATCTGGCTGTGTACAGTCAGAGCTGTTCCTATAGTGAAAAAACGCGGGAATCTCCTCTCCCGATAGGTTTTAAGTCAATATATCTAAGAAAGTATGCATTGAATTAACATGTCAAGCATCTAAAGTGATGATCAATATATTTATTTATTTACTTATATAAAACGAAATATTTGGGACATTTTAAAGTTGTAACGGTCAACTCTTTTTTAACGAAGTCTAAAACAAGGATTTATCCATTAAAATGATAAGCAAATGAATCAAATTTAATAGGCGGAAAAGGAAATTTTCGGACAGAAAGCCCGAGATCAGGTCACGTGATAATCATCGTCTTCAACCGCTATTATGTAAAATATTGATAACAACACTGAGTAGACCAAGGATGGATAAATCCTTGTTTAAAAATATTAAAATTCCTAAATGTGTTGATATTCTGATCACCAGTCACGTGATCATGACCGCAAAATTAAGACAATTGCAAAATTGCGACCAACTTTTCCTTTTGAAGCTTGCAATACTCTGAATAACATTCAATCGTTTATCTTTAAATTTTAAATCCTAATTCTACTCCGAGAAGTGTTTATTCCACTACTAAAATCCCTCCATGTTGTCAATTGATAGTGGAGTTATTTGATGAGGGGACTATGAATATCACGTGAATTTAATTAATATGCAATATGCAAAATGACAAAATGGCGGATATAGTAAATACAAGTGTATACTTAATAAAACAAATGTTTTATTGTGTCACTCCAATCGATAAAACTGCAGTTTTGTCATTGCAATTTGGTATAATAAAGATTTATTGGTCGATTTGTTAGGTTTAACTATCGTAAAAAACCAACCCGATGCGGCAAACATAGTTGAAAGTAAATGACTGGGTGTTTTCAGTAATCACCCCGTTTTCACTATAGGAGTTCCTCCGCATGTCACGTGATCCCTTCTTAATTCCGTTAAGCGACGGGAAAGCTTATATAAGCAGGACTTAAAAAGTTCTATATTTTAATGGTAAAACATTTAATAGGTAATTTTAAACAGGTTATCGCATCGTTGAGCACACATATCATACGTGTTAAAGTGGTAAGTTAGATAAAAGTATTTTTATTTCAATAAATAAAGCCATGAACTAATGATGAAAAACAAAGTCTTACCTTACAATGTTATTACATTTTTTATGGTAGGTAGTACAATTCTACCGGTCGGACTACATTATACATCAATTTCATCTTGCATCTTAGTGGATAGTTGAATGTTTATTTTTCATAAACTTTTGGACGACATCTACAATGAATAAAATCAGTATATCCGTTACATAGATATTATAGCAAGTTCGCTGACATTTCTTATGTTTTTCCACTGTATTTATTTAATTGAAAAATAACACCTGTCAGAATGACCGGTGTACTCTAACTACCAGTCTCTAACTACCACTTATCGGAAGTTAGAGTATGACAGACAGATGAAATGGACATGCTACAAAACAAATAGAGTATGGTATCATGACGTTGGTTGATTTAAAACCTCGATATATAAATCACCCAACTCGATAAGACCATACTCTATCTATTACTTTGTCATTGGTTATCACATGCATGTAGTAAATATATTTAATATAATACATTAATATAAAACAAAACAGAGATATACCACTCGATAATGTCATTTTAGTTTACTTTTGTTTAATATAGTTGATTTTAACACTGGTGTTGATTTTAATAAATGGTATCTAACTTGTATCACAGTTGGTAAGAAAGCTATTACATCTACTATACATATGTATACATCGTCCCGTTTGTAAGAAAGATATTACATCTACTATACATATGTATACATCGTCCCGTTTAGGTATCACAGTTGATAAGCCAGATATAACATCTACTATACATATGTATACATCGTCCCGTTTATGTATCACAGTTGGTAAGAAAGATATTACATCTACTATACATATGTATACATCGTCCCGTTTATGTATCACAGTTGGTAAGACAGATATTAAATCTACTATACATATGTATACATCGTCCCGTTTATGTATCACAGTTGGTAAGACAGATATTACATCTAATATACATATGTATACATCGTCCCGTTTATGTATCACAGTTGGTAAGAGAGAAATTACATCTACAATACATATGTATACACCGTCCCGTTTATGTATCACAGATGGTAAGAAAGATATTACATCTACTATACATATGTATACATCGTCCCGTATATGTGGGATGACAAAATAGCAATAATGAGGTTTTGTGCATCCTATTACTTGCTGTAAATTCCCTGCGGCCAATTCGCATCTAACCAAGCATTTGAAAGGCATGTAATAAGCAATGCAATAATGTAATAAGTAATATTTATAGAATACTATTTCGAGTATATGGGATTTGTACTGCTTCTCGAGAGCCGCAGGCCCGAGAATGCAGGATAAATCGCATAATCGCATAAATCCAATCAAAAAATATGCTATAAATGTATTGTACCATAGCCATTTATCCAACTACACATGTGCAAGAAGTTTTAGGGCGTTGCAGTTTTCAGTAAAAATAACAGCTCGGTCCGATCAAGAAATAGCATTATCACGCGACATGAGCATGACCCATGTATTGATTATTGCAGCCTATCGCCTGTGTATATTATTGGGCAAATCCAATGTCAAGGAGTGCTGTTTTGATAATGGGTAGTCGTGTTTTACATATTTGATGAACAGGTTGTGTGTACATATTACAACTACGCACGTGTAAAATTGAGTAGATCATAGTATAACTGCCGAATCAGTCATTTATAGCACGGCTGAAACATACCGGCATTTATAGCTCTGTTTTGGCTCAGTCCTTCAGGTTTATGAAACATATATCATAAGCACGAACAAAGGAAAACCATTTAGAGCTACGGTACAATATTTCAATTTCAACACATATGTCAAAACATATATTACAACGTGACATTTTTTCTTTTTAAAATCAAAAGCGTTAATACATGTATTACATTTCACTTGTTTAAATATACACAAGTATCCTAAACACGGGCAATCTGCATTAAATTATCTTTCCCTCTGACATGTTTTATATCAATATCGTACTCTTTCAACATCAAAGTCTACCGCATCAATCGTTGATTTTTGTTTTTCATTTTATTTGTGAATGTGAGCGGGTTGTGATCACTGAAGACAACTATTGGCGAAATAGGTGAAGTTAAATATACTTCAAAATGTTGTAATGCCAAAATGAGTGAAAGACACTCTTTTGTAATAGTTGAATAATTTTTCTGATGCTTGTTGAACTTTTTCGTAAAGTAACAAACTGGATGATCAACACCAGTTTTGTCTTCTTGCCAAAGTACTGCACCGGCACCAACGTCGCTAGTATCAACTGTTAATTTAAATTTAAATTCAAAATGTGGTGATGAAAGACATCCGTATGGCTTTTAATTTGTCAAATGACTGTTGGCATTTTTCAGTCCAAACAAACTGCTTTCTTTTACTCATTAAATTTGTCAAAGTTTCAGCAATGACTGAAAAGCTATGACAAAATTGTCTATAATAACCAGCCATACCAAGAGAACGCATCAATTGCTTTTTCAAGTCGGTACAGGAAATCAGAGCTAGACTTGACCTTAGCTTCAATATGTTTAACCTGATCCTGTCCCAATTCATGTCCTAAATTGTGACAATAGCAAGACAAAATCAATTTTTGTTTTGGTTGACGGTTAATTTGTATTGTCTTGATCGAAGAAACTTCTAATGGTCAGTAAATAGGCTTTCTACAGTTTATGTCTAAAATCAGACATGTACTGTAGAAGATTCAAAACGTGTCTTCTTCTGAGAGAATTTTCTCTTTAAAGGGACACATGGCAATCTTGAGTTTTAATCCAAAATTAAAATCTGCTCCTCTGTTTACTTATGCTGCGCCATTTTTCTTTAAAACTACTTGCATATACATGCAATTAAATAAAAAAATGAGATTTGAATGTACTTCCTGATTTTACCAAATGTTTAAATATACAATGTATTATTGATGCAATTTTATTGAAAGGTAGTAATATGTTAAAACAATTTGCTTTGAACTATTCTAACAATTATTATTAATGATTGAATGAATGCAAGTTAAGAGAAAAGCTAACGGGACGTCGTGTGTTTTTAAAAAAATCGAGATTGCCGTGTGTTCCTTTAAGTAATTTAAATGGTCCACAAACAGTGTGACCAAAAACTAGTTTAAAAGGGCGATTCTTAGACTGACTCCCGAACAACGCAAAGCAGTAAGTGGATACCTGCATCCAAGTCTTTGTTAGGGTCAAAACAATATGACCTAAACTTGTTTTTCAGTGTCTGGTGAAATCTTTCTAGAGCACATTGACTCTCCGGATGATAAGCCGAAGACAAACAGTTAAATGTCTAACTCATGAATGACCTGTTGAAATATTCCAGACATGAAATTTGACCCTTGATCATGTTGATCAGACTGGACATATTTTGAAAAACTTGACCAGGGCCTTCACAATAGACTTTGACTAAATATTCCTAAGTGGAATAGCTTCAGGCAATCTCGTTGATGCACACATAATCGTCAACATATATTGATTACCAGACATGGTCTGAGGGTCCAACACAATCACGATTATTTTACTGAAAGGTTCGTCAAATGCTTGAATGGGTTGAATATGCGCTTTGGGAATCTTCTGATTGGGTTTTCCTACCGTTTGACATGTGTGATAAGACGTACATAATTTTGAAACATCCTTTTTGATATTGACGCCTAAATGACCCGACAAAGGAGTTTCATGGGCCAAACATCAGCGGGAGCATCAGGTAGTCGCCATTTTCTCATCGGGATCCCATTTTTAGTAAAATAACAAACTGTGAACTGACTTGTGAAGCTTCTTCTTCACTAACGGCCCTATCAAATAAGCTAAAAATCTCAGGATCGCTATGCTGATCACTTATAAGATGTGATCTCGATAGTTTGTCATGATCTTTGTCATTCAAACTAATAGAAATAGAAAGATCTGGTAAGTGAATGTTATTTTCACCGTAGTCCGTCTGAGATTCATATGGTCTAATATCAAGAGATTTGTTAACCTCTGTATTATAAGTCTGATCAATAAAAGTATCAGCCAAGTTAATGTCAGAAGAAAGATCATTCTCAATAACTCTTTTTGCCATAGCTTGAGTAACTGCACAAGCCGGATACAAATCGTGTATTTCCTGTCCAACTGGATCAGGGATTGATCCAAAGAACGTTTGACAGATACAAGTGGATTAACCACGACCATATCTCCAGCTAGGTCATTGTCGAGTAACAAATGGACACCTTCAAATGGCAAGGAAGATCTTATTCCCACAGCCACATGTCTAGTAACAAAAGCTGATGACATTAGTACCAGAATATGTCTTCTCAGAAAAAGGCAGGATATCTGCTAATAATATTGATTCAGAAGTCCTGTGTCTCGCAAAATCTTAATAGGGATAGGCTTGGTCGAATCACCAATTAGTGATATAGAACTTCCGGACATGAAAGATTCAAAAGTCTCCATAACAGAATCAGACGACTGCTTGCCGGTTCGTTTGATCTCTTCCGGGAAGAGAAGTACCCAGTACATAATAGGATAGAAGAAGGCAGAGCACTGTTCTAATCAAACGTACACTGGAAGAGATAGACTATTTTGGACTAATCAAACACGCATAATTCCAAAAGTAACAGCCGCTCTTGACCGAAAATTGATTTTGTAGAAGTATTGTTAAATGAGGACTAGAATTTTACTCTTTATCAATTTTAACTACAAAGGAACTATTCCTATAATAGCAGCTTTATATGCAGCAGTGTAAGTGCGAGTTGCAGTTGATTTTAATGGTCGCCGCCATCTTTGCTGCTTTCTTCTCGGAAGCTCTGCCGTATTTGCCGATTTGCAATAGGAAGAAATGGCAGAGCTCCCGAGAAGAGAAAGAGGTCCGAAACAAACAACCAGAAGAGTATCTTCTCTTCCGCCTTGCCAAACGAACCGGCTACTTTATGTATTGACCTAAAAAATTGCATTGCATTGTTTTCAGCACAAGACTGGGGTTTAGACCTTAAAGAGGTGAAACTAGTAGGTTTTAACCCTTCTTTTTGTTGTTGCTTCCTTTTCCAAGTAAAACACTCAGAAATACGGTGACCTTTGTTTTTGCAATAATTGCAAGTAATTTGAGATAAGGATTTTTGATCAGTATTCTCATTAGATGCTTGATGTTTAGAAGTACTAGTACTGAATGTACCAGACTGAGATTTAGAAGTACTGCAGTACGAGTGAGAGGGTTTCTTAAATGAAGAATGCTGCTGAGGGCTTGATTTTGGGCAAAAGAAACCTTGTGATTTAACACCTCTCCCTCAGTCAGCTGTCAGTATCACCGCGATACTCAGTCACGTATCACCGCGATACTCAGTCACGCATCACCGCCATACTCAGTCACGCATCATCGGACACTTAGTCACGCATCATCGCGTATACACTCATTACATTAAAAAAAAACTCAACATCTTTTATTTTCGATTGTTTCTAGTCTGCTGTTTGTTTGTTAATCAGGATTGTATTTTATGTTAGAACACAATTCTCATTGTCTCAAAGGTTAGCATGTAAACTATAATCCGTTATATATTGAGGATCTTAAACGAGTTCCCATTTCATATTAGATTGATGAAACGAGTTATGAATTATTTATTGGCGAGTTATTGGAGAGCACTGTAATAACAACACATCAAAATATTTTTTAAACTTTAATAGATTTGGCAAATATTGGGCGTGGCATGGATTGAAAAACAAGCCCCAAGCATGGGGTCTAACAATTGGGCTGCCGGTAAGCACAAAAGACCATTATGGCAAGCCCTTACAGTAGAAAGCATTAAGCAATAACGCAGATTGAATATTACACTATTAAGGACATAAATACATGTGCACCAAATTAAATGTTCATTATGAAAGCAAATTTTCTGATAAGCATTTAAGCAAGTGTTGAAAGCACGGTTGATATTCAAGCATAATTACAAGTGCACCGAATTCAATCAATTCAAATGTTTTTTATCAATTCGTACGGACAGCAAATTTGTATATAATTTATGTTTAGATTACAATTCAGTCTCTGGGTATACAGGAGCTGAATAAATTTAAACTGAATCATATATGTCCTTCCTTTCACACCTTCGCTGCCCGTCATTCAGTCTCTGGGTATACAGGAGCTGAATAAATTTAAACTGAAACTTATATGTCCTTCCTTTCACAAAACTTCCAGCAAGCATGTAAATGTTCTTAATATCCATGCCACACCAGTAATGGTTGACTACGTAAGTGGATCCAGAGGAAGACATCAACTGAAAATATATAACTCAGAGAAAGCAACATGATCTTGCAACATAAAATACTATCTTTTGAATATAAGTATTGATAAATAATGAAATTTCTTTAATGAACTTATCGTACTTATACAACTTCATAACACTATTATCGATTGCAATCAATGATCCTGTGGGCTGGGAGGGAGGGAATTGAAATTGTTAACATAAGCTAAAGCACAGTACCTCGATGTGAATCCAACATGACGGTGTAGATCTACGAACACTGCCCCGTGAAATTTACTACCTAAGTTCAAAACGCTAATTTTGTGTCATCCAATACGGTTGATATTCAAGCATAATTACAAGTGCACCGAATTCAATCAATTCAAATGTTTTTTATCAATTCGTACGGACAGCAAATTTGTATATAATTTATGTTTAGATTACAATTCAGTCTCTGGGTATACAGGAGCTGAATAAATTTAAACTGAAACTTATATGTTCTTCCTTTCACACCTTCGCTGCCCGCCATATGGATGGGCGCCCGGACACTCCAAGTCATAGAGTAGAGTGTCCAGGCACCCATCCACCGCCAAATATAGGGGAAACATTTTTGGCAGCAGCGAAGAGTGTGTATCAAAAACAAAATATCCGAATGCCACGCCCAAAACAGAAACGGTACCAAAAAAAATATCTATTTTCTCATCACTGCCTACTTTAAATGAAGCATTAAAATCCAGCCGCTAACTGGTTAAGAAACTAGTTGTTCCCCACATTTGATAAATGAACACCATCCTGTTCAAGACAGGTATCATCAGCCGGAACGTTTGGGTATGCTAACTGGTTTAAGAAACAAAGTGTTCCCCACAGTTAATTATGAACACCATCCTGTTCAAGACAGGTATCATCAGCCTGAATGTCTGGGTATAGCAAATAAAGGCCCCCAATATATATTATCGCCTTAGCAGCGTAACTGTTTAGCCGCTTTCTGGCCCTTGTACTTGCTAAAGGATTGATAGAATAACGCCATGAAAGCCGAGAAAGTATTTAAGAACAAACAACGACCACATCTAAAAAACGTTAATGGGTATTTCCCTCAATCATTTCTCCACGACCACATGAGTTGATGCATCAGATATTGGCAAAATAAATAAATGTCAGTAAATTATCAAGTATGTAAAGGTTGGAGGATGATTTAACTGTAATGTGTGTCTCGAAAAACAAACTGACTGTTAAACGTACCTAAATTAGCATCAGGAATATCGATCTTAAGCGGTTAAATAATATGAAGAGTAACATATACATGATACTCAGTTGCAGACTTAGAACTCTGAATGGTTTCTGATAAAGCATGTATCTTTCCTACTGTTTCGCGTGCCATGGTTATTTTCATTTCATACAGCAAACAACTGATATACATTTGTTTGTGTACAATATGCACATTGTCTTAAGTGTATTAACTTTTGTCTCCTGGATAATCAAGTTTATTTCTATTGTAAACATGACTTTAACTGCTTTTTTACCTTTGACCTACGATCGATTTTAGACTTGTGTAAGCAATCATCATCATCAAGCGCCGAAGTAATTGATGAACAGTAATTCAATCAATAGGTACATGAACTACAACTATCTAAAGGCTAAACCATCTAACACTCCGACAACAATACACGAAGAACATGTATCCGTTTCAAGTGAACTAGCCCGCATTAAAAAGGTTAGCCACACAACTGTGTAAACTCCCTGTAACTAATACATAAAGATGTCATCGTGATGCTGACAATTGGAATGACATTTGTCTCATTTATCATCTTCTTGTATGACAACCTAAGTTAAAGTTGGTGACTTGGAGGAAATGTGTTATTATAGTACAATTTGCAACCTGCCCAGGATCTATTGTGCATATACCTTTTGGACGCCATGTTGTTTATATAACTTTGACTATGACTATTGACTAAAAACCCCAGAGCTACACACACACACACGCACAAACTGCATTGTGGAACCCTGCAGAGAAGTTGTTATTTTGAATAGACACAGCACAAAAGTGGTTTTATAATTTAGTGACCATGCACATAACTGGTTTAAAGTGCGGTGTGTTGACTAGGGACAAGCCGAAAAGGAACAGATAACTAAATTTCAATGAACCCCTGGCAAAAATACCTAGTGCAGGATAAATAAAACCTCAACGATCTAATGGATTGGCCCAACAATAAACCAATGATCAAATGGAATAGCCTTAAAATGAGGCATTATGATAAGTATGCAACCATTTGCCATGTCTTGAATATGTTCACCACTGATGAAGCACTGATAAGGCACTGTCGATGCATTAAATATGAATGTATTAAACATTGTAGGGATATATTTCCAAACTCTACACTACAAAGTTTCGAAATTCACAAAGCTGCTATGAGTAAGAAGTAAAAAGTGGAACTTTACATACAATACCAACACTGGAGGAATATATGACCTGTTCCACACATTGCATCCGATACCGACATAGAAAATTTTGACTGGTGTTAAGTCAACTTGATGGTTACACGAACTGAAAAATAAGGCAAAATGTCCTAAAGATTAAAACAAAATAAGCCTTGAAAGATGTGATAGAGATCCAATTAAAATTAGGCAGCATCAGCAACAGCGTCAGTATAAAACAACAGCCACTGTAATGAAAACATTATTGTACGCAAACTGATATGTCAAGTTGATCGCTAGACGATAAGCATGGAATGTTTTATAATCAGTTAATTTAGAAGAACGGCAAGTACAATTGAGGCATGAATAATTTTTAACTGTTAAACAGTATTAATACAAATTAAAATAATGCCATATCCGACACAATACTTCCGCACCATCTTAGACGCACGTTCGGACGGTATGACGTCACCTACCGCTCTGGGACATGAATATTCGGTGCCTCCATTGGCAGACCAACAACTTACAGCCAACAGCAGCAAGGTAAAATTAGGTGAAATGAACAACTGGTGAGACGTACTTATCAGCAGTAAGAAAACATATTACCTAAACACTCCAATTACATGGTAAGCATCATAAAACACAATTACACGAACAGCCTTGGAGTTAAATAATAGCAGCAGAAGCTTAAACAACGCTGATTACAAACAGGATAATGATTACTTGGAGACCATTTTAAACTTCCTAGTTTTTAAACTTTCTAGTGTGAACTGTTTGCAGTAACAATGTGTAACAAAAAGGAAAGGTGTGAAACAATCTACAGCCATACATCACTTACCCACATCTCCAATGAATATGCAATTTGCATTTGCAGACTTCTGGTGTAAAATATGATATTTGGAGTGGTTTGCATTATACAACAGCTGGAAGTGGTGTAAAAAATTATACCATAAAAAACAAAACATATCTAGCCAATTATTTATGTTTTTTTTTTTATTAGTATTATATATGCCCCAACTGACTAACCCACTGACTTTAAACCCATAATAAAGTGTATAAAAACGAGTCCTGTTTCCGTAGGCATCTGTAACATCTGTTCCTCTAGCTGCCTAACATCTTTGTACGGCCAGTACGACCTCTTCTGCAATCAAGCGAGCCACCAAACGATCTGTGACATAACTGACTTGCTGAACGATATGTCTTTACACCGGGAGACAGTACATGCAACCGCTGACTTTTCCCGGCAGAGCTGGCTCGCACCATCGAACTCGCTCGCTTTCCACGACGCATTATCCAGTGTGAATATGAAAACAAAATCAACGTACATTGTATAAACTGAGAAAATAAAATCCTATTCGAAATATTAATACCAACTAACTGGAATAATTTTTTTTTATTTTTTTTTTATTTTTTTATTTTTTTATTTTTTTATTTTTTATTTTTATTTTTATTTTTTATTTTTTTATTTTTTTTTTATATTTTTTTTATATATTTATAATTATTACGATTATTATTATATATATATATATATATATATATACATATATTCATCATTGTTATTAGCCCACTATCATTATAAAATTATTTATTTATTAAGCTATGCCGTAAACATTTTCAGTTAGAATGCAGGGGCGAATCCAGGATTTCAGCTTAGTGGGGGCGTAAGATTTTGGTAAGTTTTCGGGTACGTCTATAGCCTTATACAACGGATGCGATAGTGCATTGCTAGGATAAAACAGTCCGTTTTCAAACAAAAGGATTTGACAAAGTGTTAATTAAACAACTCATTAGCCATTATGCGTTGAGCGAGCGAAGCGAGAGAGAACATTTTTATTTTATTTTTTTATTATTTATTTTTTACTGAGGGCGTGCAACGAAATTGTTTGATATTTTATATGCAGTAACATGGACATACATGTATGAATAAAAAAGGGGCGTTCTCAAACAAAAGGATTTAACAGTGTGTTAATTAAACCACTCATTAGCAAATTATGCGTCGAGCGAGCGAAGCGAGCAAGAACATTTTTTTCACTAAGGGCGTGCATCGTAATTGTTTGATATTTTATCTACAGTAACATGGACATACATCCTTTGATATTTGATCTACAGTAACATGGACATACATGTCTGATCCGGATTTTTTAGGGGGCGCGCACCAGGATGGTGCGCCCCCACCCCCGGTATCCGCTAGTGGAATGTACCAAACCGCATTATTCTTGAAACACACTCAAATACCACTCATTGTTCTATCAACTACTGACCCAGTTAACTTGAAAATAAATGCAGTATAGGCTGTAGCCAGTATGCAAAATGTTGCTGGTAGATAATAGTTGCATTATTACACTTTAAAACTGCGACAGGCTCTGCAGTGAAGTAAAGGGACATTCCACTTTGGAATTGAGGGTCGCAGGTGGAGTAGTTTCGCCCAAAACCTCGCTTAAAACGAACGCTTTAAAAAAAAAAGCAAGCAAAAAACGAAGTTATAAACGTTTAGACTCTATTTAAATTCGTCAACGTCGACGTCACACATAAACCCGCAATATGAGAGTAATATTAATCAACGTTTACCTACTCCCTGGCATGACGTCATTCATAAACCACGCAGTATATTTAGGGCAAAACTAATCGCGTGGGAAACCCCACATTTCGGGAATATTAATTAAATAATATACGAGAACGTTGTTATTTATTTACAGTTATATCAATTAGCAAAGGAATCGCACATAATAGAAACAAAGAAAGAGACGAAATAAAGCTTACGTTAATTGAAAGAAAAATTGTTCTGACTAGAATCAAAATGGCCGACCTAGTAAGGTGAAATAGGAGACTATATTTACATCGACCAACAACGTATATACTGTATGACTAAAATAAAACGAATACAACCTAATCGAAGATAAAATCATGAGCAACAGGAATATGACAAAAAGAATTGATAGATCATGCGAGTATGATTTCAATGAATTTAAATTGTTAACATAAGCTAAAGCACAGTACCTCGATGTGAATCCAACATGACGGTGTAGATCTACGAACACTGCCCCGTGAAATTTACTCCCTAAGTTCAAAACGCTAATTTTGTGTCATCCAACAACCGTTGACTATAACAGATATTATAGTCAGTATTAATTCATAACGAGTTAATTCATAACGAGTTTCATACATCTTATATGGAATGGGAACGAGTTTAAGATCCTTTTTATGACATAACATTGCAATCAAATTAGTACAAAAAAAATCAGATGGACATAGAACCGCCACGATGTCAGACATACTTTAGCGCCAAAACGTCATAAAATATGTGACGTCGTAACGTCGCGTTTCACACATAACGTTGCGTATAAAAGTGTTCGTGTTTTACCTCTTTACAAAAAAAAATGTTTACGCCAACCTTTTAACAAACCAACAAAAATGTTTTGCATAACGTGCATTATTTTTACAAGCTGTCACACATAATAAGCTTATGACTCAGATCTGGGTGAATTTGTAATAAATAAAATAGCTTCAGTTAATAAACTTGCGTAGTGTTACAGGTTGTATTACACGTGTGTCATACACTAGTAGAACATTAAATGGTTGCTCGACACTGCTAACAAGGGACGTTATGTGATAAAAGATTTTCTCTACCTCTTTCAGTTAAAACACATTTTGCACGATGACTTCAATTCCACTCTAGAAATTAAAAAAATACTAAGTGCTGCGTTTTCAAATGTACTGAGTGTACCTTAAACCATAGACCAGATTTCTGTCCGTTTGAAATATGTATAACGATAACATGGGTGTTAGGTAATTGTCTTAACCATGTTTATACCATAGACATTATTTTATTAGATGCATTATGGTTATTTGTTCGCGAAGTCTCTCTGATGTAAACATGTTCTATTGCCAAATATACAGATGAGTCGGGCAACAAGTTCTTACAACAATAGTTAAGGCCATTCCCTACATTATACTTATCGACAATGCACATAATATGTTATACGTGTGTAATTTCTATTTTGTTAAAGAATATGTTATCATACTGCTGAATATTTCATTTGTAAATAAAAACAACAACAAAAAAACAACAATTATATTTAAACGGAAACACATGAAAATAACATTAAATAAAATAAGATATTTTCATGAAAAACAGAAATAAAAATAAATCGAATTTTATACAATAAAAAAGTCTCTCTGAAAAGCTATTTCTTATCTAATTTGCCTATCCTCAAGAGTTGATTATATGGAGACTACGTGAATGAACATTCAAGGCCAAATCTGGTTTTAGAACCTTATCACCTGCAGAACTGCAGAATCGCTGCAAATTATATTGTAAACACTCCATTGCCGCTGAAGCCGGTGGCATTGTTTTCTGCCTCCACTCAAGTAACACATAAAACAATACATGATGGACCTTTAATGAACCGTATGATGGCAAACCTTACATAATACAAATGAATTAGGCTTCCCACCTCTGCCTGGATAAGCAGTGACCCCGAATTGATGTAGGTAGTCCAGATTGGTATCAATCAAATTTATATATAAGCCGTTTTACAAAAAATCAAGAAATATATTGTGCCAGCTTGTAGACAAAAGGGACCATTTCCAGAATTTACGCATGTGTGAGAAACCCTTACTGCCATACGTACGCAATATATGTGGGAAAAGTCTCGCAGAAAACACGGAGATGCACATTCTGTATTTCAGGCCTTTATGTTTATCCTGTGAATTTCCCAAAGATTGAAATAGGTATTTGACGTACATTTATGAACAACTGGCCATGCACGCGTATTATTAAATAAGTACAAACGTTTATTTGTTTAATACACATAAACAAACAAATTAATATGTAGGATTGTGTTGTCTGTGGAAAATAATATGTAAGTATATATGCATGTAGAAACTTACATTAAACTGTTTAAATGTTCAGTTCTGTGTATTATGTTAAGTCTCATTTCTAGCAGAAACAAGTACTACGGGTTTGAGGCGGTTGTTTCAACCAAAGGTCTTTTGGACGTTTTAGACAAAATACATCTCGTACCTAAATAAGAGGTATATCAGTGAAACAAACATTTATAGTGGAAAATAAAAATACATAACATTTTAAAATCGGTTGAGAAATAAAAATTGCATGTGCGAAAGCTGTTTTTGATGGGTCATTTTCAATACAAAATTCTGCTGCATGAACACTTTGAAAAAATATTTTGATCAGAATTTTTATCCACAAATGGTTTTAAATTGTTGAATATTAGTAAATTAAGACACCTACCTTGAAAGTTTTATAGCAAAATATATAAGATTGACATTTCTTAATTTGCTGCTGTCCCACCAGCAAGGATTTTGCATAGGAAAAGCCCCATCAAAAATCATTTGGCTCTAAAATATTTATTTCTCAACCGATTTTTAAAAGTAAAGTAGTTTTATTTACCACCAAAAATGCCAGTTCTAATGATATATAACTGATTGTACGTATTATTTAAATTGCTTAAGATATTGCAGAAAAACCTTTGGCTGAAACAAGCGCCCCAAACAATAGGGCTTTGAGGGATAATTCATACAATCACACAGTCCAGTACGTTTAACCGGATTGTTCATGATCGGTGTTTCCACTGTTGTTTTGTGACGGGGCAACTGTTATAGACAAAACTCCCCAAAACAGATGTGCAGGACTAGCGACACACATTTACATGCATATATAAAATCATTTTTGTTCTGAAATACAAACATGAAAACTAACATTAACATAAATAGTTTTGCGAGTGTATCGGGTCACTCTCTATTGCTCACATTGTCCACATTTAAGAATATCACATCATATTGAATCAGAAAAAAAAATGAAAGCATATAAAAAACACAAGAGGCACATAAGTATAAATGCCATTAAGTCTACATTTGTTCATAAAGCTGCTGTCATGTTTTTCCTATTATTCCATTAATATTCATATTTATAAATATTTCATATATGACCAGTTAGAACTATTATGTCACAGCTCTCAAAATGGCGACTTTCTCTCAAAATGGCGACTTTCATAACCGTTTCAACAGAACCTTCAAATTATCATATCGTTTTTGTCATCCAAATTTGATAATGCTTTCACCCTTTTCCATTTTTTCAGAACTCTCAAAAATAAGGATAGAATGTCAGTGTTATTATATTCCCTTTAACTTACAGACGTTACGGACGACTTGATATTTATTTGTGAAATCGGGGGTATAACAATAATTATAAACATGTATAAAGATGAATATAGGGCAAGATATAAAAGCACAAACATATACGAGTTGAAAATTGGACTTCTGCCTTGGAACGGCCAGTAACAAAAAGGGCCTCTTGGGGTTTCAACCAGGTTCTAGGGTGCATCAAAACTAAACAATAGACCAAGCGGTTTCTGAAAAAAAGTTGTTTAACCAAAGGTTAATGCCGGATGACGGACGACAGACGAAGAGTGATCCCAATAGCTGAGCTGATCCTTCGGCTTAGGTGAGCTATGAACAAGAACGTGTAATCTGGTTAAGGTTGTTAAAGTTTAAATATAAAATGAAGATGCTAGAGTGTTCACAAGGCAGAATATGGATTCGTTTCAATAAGTCAAGTACCATACCTTTGGTATGAATAATATGATCTAGTTGGCTTTCGAACTTGTCCGAGCTTTCATTGATGTAAAGACACTTGTTAAGATTAAATTAAATAGAAAAGTGTTCCACGGAACACCTGTGTCACCTCTCACGTGCCTATTTCAGAAAGGACAAGGTAACTTATAAAGCTTGAAAACAGAAGCGCAATCCTTCATGAATTACAAAGCATATTTTTTTAAAGCATTAATGTTTATGAAAAGGGGCTCGTGTATTATATGGCATTATATAACATGTTTTATATATTTTGAAGAAATTTAGCACAATTACCTTTTTTCTAATCTGCTCTGGTGATGATGGATACTGTGTTCACGCACTACTATTGGTAACTGGTACCACATGGAGCGTTCAAAATATTGATAACAACCAATTAACGCTCACTTTCCCGGTGATTTTATGATATTGTGGAAGTCATAAACACAGAACCAGATGGTCAATAACAAAAACTTTAAATAAGTGATTTTGACGGAAGGTTGTCATTTTGCAGGTAATGCAGGAGAAAATCCGGCAATCTCTGGCGCATAGCCTAAGAAATGGCTGATCTGTATTTTGATTGATATAAGTATTTTATCATGAATTGAAACATTTTTATAATTTACAGATTTAAGATTTTCTAGAAAAATCCTGATGTATCCCCTTTAAGTGTATCAATACGCCGATATATACATTATAGTACATAGTATGAACTGAGAATTCACTAATAAAACACACGAACAACAAGAATTATTCACAAAAGCACGAATTTAATACATCTTATAAAAGAGAGAAACTGACGGAATGCTGCGAATTTAAATAAAGAAAATCAAGAATGCCGTGTTTCCAACCTGAAATATGATATTTCGAAATGTGCAAATAATGTCGTCATTGAGAGATAATTATGTAATTAAATAACGTTGTTTCTGAGAAAACCGGACAGTTTTCGTCTGCTCCTATAATTATTTTATCTTTGTGTCTATATCACAAGTGTTTAATTTACGCCGTTATATGTTTATATCACTTCTAGTTGAGTGTCCAATATCCAATATCACAGTATACAAGTGTCTCTATCACGAGTGTTTAATTTAAATATATAACACTGAACTATAAGTGTAAATACAAATGACGCCGTTTGTCGGCACGGCCCTTTTAGTCCACACAAATTGACGCATTTCGTCCACACGGCTTAACATAAACACTAGTCCAACCACACCTGGCAAAACCATAGCCGCGTTTGTTGTCGTCTGAAATGTAACTTTATGGTATAAAGATTAATTTGCCGGATTTTTATGGGTCAGAACATGTTTTGTCCCCAGGCAGTTAGACCACTACTTAGACCACATGTTCATTTCCATATCAGCACCAAAACACCTGTATCATCCCAAGGACCATACATATATACATGTGCAGCAACACCACACAATGCCGTGGCCTCGTCACGAAGATTATATGTCCTGGCCTGGAGTTAACTTAGTTGTGTCTTGACAGCTAGATAATATGTATTTGCCACAAGTCGTTAGACTACTGACTTACAAAAGGTTTGTTTGAGACAGAATTGTTTCGTTTCTTTGCATTCTAATAGATGGATAACATGTAGGAAATAAGATGGTAACATATCAAATGTTAAGCAAAACATTTTTTCTTCATATTTTATACGGAATTGAAAAGTATTCTTCGTTTTTTTTAATATATGTAAGGTTATGAAAACAATTGTTCTCCTCTGTTTTAGTGAAATTTTGTTTTTAGAAATATATGCCTTCTTCAAAGAAGTCAAGTGGAGAGAAAGTGTGATGACCTATCCCTGTTTTTGATAATTTTGTATCTAAATGATACCAAAAAAGCTTTAAGTATCAATTTAATACAAATATCAGCACTACGTCCTTTCCAATCCAACCTCCTTAAATATCAAACTGTATAATTGAGGATATTGCACTCATTTTCATTTTCCATTTAAAATGGGATTGAGATTGACATGCACGTGTTCTGGGATGGAAACTGAAATAAAGTTTCCTCATTTCAGCTAAGTTAGGAATTAATCAAGATGTTGCGAAGGTGCATGGACGTCGGTAATCGGATGCAACTGTCAGATTAACCAGAGCTCTCGGAGAACAGCGCAGCTCGACTATTCGATTTTTCAGAGAATAATAAAATATAGCCAGTATAAAACATCAGAAAACAAGACTAAAACAATATGGGGGTAAGGTGGTGGGCGGGGCGGTTATAGAAACTTGGGCCGATATAAAATTATTGTTAGAATCGCATACAAATGATAGCTAAATTTTGGGCAGTGTGTGAAATTTTATTTATTTCTATCAGTTTCAATCCAAAATTGCTGTCATTTTAAAGAAATTTGTGGTCGAAAGACAACTCGGGGAAGGAGCGGATGAGAATCTAGCATTTTTTTTATTGTGGCCTCATGTCATTATCTTTTTTTCATCTGTGTATCTGAATATCACAGTTTAAGACTAATAACACAGAAATATTTACTTTTTGTTTTTAAATGGGCACCCTCCCCCAACCACCCACCCAACACAATCCAAATAATAAGTTGACGATTGATAAGAACCACCTCCCACCACCAACCAAACCCCTAAACAAAACTAACAACAAAGGAATATTTACATTGTCCCATTCTCCTGCCGCCATCATTGATATAGGTTTAGATAAAACAAAAAACAACAGACACAACACAAAACAAAACATTCGGGTGTTGGTGATGATGGGATGGGGGTATGGTTGGAGCGAAGGGGTGAGGCGTGGGGTAGGGTGTGGGGGGCGTGGGGGAAAGGTGGGGGTGATTTGGGGCGAAACAAATTAATAAATTGAAAAACCAAAACAACATGATGGGGTAGGATGGGTGGATGGTTGGGGGATGGGGTGGGTGGGGAGGGGTGTGTGGGGTCGGGTTGGGGTGCAACTTAGCTATAGGTGTAGAATTGACAAATCAAAACAAGACAGAAATATGTAAATTAAATCGGATTTCAGTTGGGGGATTTGGTGGGGTGGGGGTGAAGATCGGATGAAAAATGGGGGGGAAATCGGAGTTTACGGGAAGTGGGGCATAGATAAATAAAAAAAAAATCGGGTTTCCAGTGTGGTGGTTGAGTGAGGTGTGGGTGGGGGCAACATATCTATATGTGTAAGAATTTACCAAAACTACACAGAAATATGTTAAAATATCTGGTTTCGGGTTGGGGGATGTTGGGTAGAAGGATGGGAGGAGGGAGCCCAATGCCCCAATATGGGTGAAGTATGAATACAATAAAATATGTAAAGGTGTGGACGGGGTGTGGGGACGTAACATAGCTATAAGTGTAAGAAACAAAACAACGCAGAAATATGTTAAACAATCAGGTTTCGGGTTGTGGGGTGGGGGGAAGGAGTGGGTATTAGGGAGCCCATGCCCCAAAATGGGTGAAGTATGAATAAAATGAAATATGTAAAAATGATAATCTTAAAAACCAGGTTTCGAGAGGGGGAGGCGTGGAGGTGGGGTGTGGAGATGGGGGAGGGGTGGGTGGGTGATGGGGCGCAACATATCTATATATGTGAAAATTGACAAAAACAACACAGAAATATGTAAAAAAAAAGTTTCAGGTTAGGGGTGGGTTGGGGGAGGGAGTAGGAGGAGGCTGCACATGCCCCACTATGGGTGAAGTATGAATAACATGAATAATGCTATAAGAAATCTCAAACCAAAATTTGAGTGACATAAGAAAAATATTTTTAAGAGATATAGATATATACAACAGCTTACACGCAAACGTTGATCTGTCTTTATTGCACAGTTTATGGGCAATCACAATTTGGGTTCCATGGGAGCCCAGAATTTGTAGAAGACAACATTACTTATGCAACCCTTTACAACATACTAAAAGGAAACCAATTTCCAAATGTAGCTGATCTAGGACAAGAAATGTAAGAGATATATACCTGAAAACAAAGCTTACACGCAAAAGTTGATGTGAAATGAGACATATATTAAGGGCTATCAAAATCTGGGTTCCATGGGAGCCCAGGGGTTACAGCAACCAAAATTACTTAAACAGCCCTTTAGATAATGATATAAGGAAGCTCATGGACGAATTGTGTTGTGGTAGGGTAAGAAATGTAAGAGATATACACGTGTAAACACAGCTTACAAGCAAACTTTGATGTAAAATGGGACACATTTTAAGGGCTATCATAATTTTGTTCCATGGGAGCCCATGGGTTACAGTAACCAAAATTACTCATGAAGCCCTTATGATAATGCTATAAGGAAACCCTTGGCCAAATTTGAAATTTGGTTGTGCTAGGATGAGAAATGTAAGAGACAAAGACTTATAAACACAGCTTACACGCAAACCTTGATGTGAGACGCCGACGTCAACGCCGACGCCGACGACGACTCCGGATATTCGAGCCAATAATTATATCGCAACATACAAAGTGAATTTTGTGTTTGTGATGTCGTTTGCATTTTTTATTACTTTTGCCTTTTCGTTTGTCTGTTTGCGTGTTTGTTTTTGTGTTTTGTGGTTGACTGTCGTCCTTTAATGCTGCTTTCCCTCTCCGATATTTTTATCCTTATTTAGTAATATCTATTAACAGTGTTAACATTGATAACAGACAAACAGAAAAGCCCAAGGTTTTATTATTTTCTGTTCTGTAGTTTTCGCTTTTTAACAATTCTAATTCACCCATACCAACGTCTAGTTTGTAATTATCTTCAATAAGTACATGCGCAATTGATTGATTTGTACAATAATGTATAGCATTTCTTAAAAAACGCTGGGATTTTGTTAAGTACCTTGAATCAGTGCAGCTTTCCATGTTTCTAATTATGAAATGTGCCAACTAAACTTATTTTGACATCATGTTTTACTACCATCACAAACCGCCACAAACATCACCACAAATGCTTTTTCATTTTTTTTCGTTATATATTTGTGGAACATTTTAATTGTTTACTAGTGAACGTATTTCATAAAAACAAACTTATACAAGGTTAACCTGATAGGTACAAGTCATGTTTATTATATAATGATAAAGATAGTGTTTTATACAACCTCTCATGAATAATACTGCACGTTAATGAAAACGTTCAACCAGCGGACAAAAAGCTTTACATTTTCATATTTTCTGCAAACAAAAAGCGCTACACAGACAAAACGCGTCACTTTTACAGATTTGGCGCGGAATAAAAGCGCCTCACGGACAAATAGCGTCACTTTTTCAGATTGTGTGTAGACAAAAGGCGCCTCGCGGACAAAAAGCGTCACTTTTTCAAATTGTCTGCATACAAAAAACGCTGCAGACAAAAGGTGTCGTGCGGACAATTAGCACTGTCACAGTCGAACATAGCTCTTGTAAGCACTTGACGACATCTGTCAGTCACATGCTAATCCATTGTTCAGTTGAAACATATTCAACATTTGCATGATATATTCATGTACCACGGAAAAGCGAGCAATCTATAGTTTGTGAGACTGAGTTAGGCAGGGCCGTTGAATAAGTTTATATGTGCGTTAATGCATGTAAAAGTATAGATATTTTACAATCTATCTCTCTAAATGGCAAAATTGTTTAAAGGTCCTTTCGTGTAGAATGAAAATTGCGTCTGTTGCCACGTGGGTGACGGAATGAACGTGCGAAATGATGGTTTGGGCGGAAGGTTGGGTTATAAAGTGTATTGTTTTCCAGTCGTGGTCGGGAATGTTGAAAGTTGCTTGATTGGAACAGACGTTTGGAAAGGGTGAAATTCACAGGCAATATATTGTCAGTATATCTATTTTATGACATTTTATTGTTCATTTGTATTCAATGGGCGTCGCCATTTATTTCGTGATATTGTTACATCCGGTTAACTTTTATATTTTTCTCCAGCAATAACATGATATTACTAGCATATGAAGTTAACTTTATTAGATATTATTATTGTAATCGATCAATAATTGGAATACACGATTAAATTGATAACGTTGTATATTATGTGCATTGGTTAACGGTGAGAGGATATACATGTATATATGCCGATGCGTATAACTCATTAATTGTAATACAAGATTACATTGATCACGTTGTATATTAGGTGCATTGGTAACGGTGTTTAACGGTGAGATGATATATCTGTAAATATGCGGATGCCTATCAATTGAGTTGCAGAATACGTATACATTACTACACGTCATAATTAGAGAGTGGCTCACATATATTTACTAGAGAATTATTTGTTTGTGTAACGATGATTGTATCAGATTGTTGTGTTAACGAACCGACGTCTAAAAGTATTTATCCTTACAGCCTAAGCCTCCCGGAGTGTGTAGGTCGTTAAGGTGATTCATCGCATAACGTAATGAGCGGGTGGAGACGGTCCCCGTACCTGGACAACATGGTCAGGTTCCCAGGACACGTGGTTATAGAAGCCTTTGATGACAATCAACGATCATTGGAGTCGCGCATCATGTTCATAAGCGCTCGCGCATCAAATACATCGCGTTAAATCATCATTCTGAGTAACGTTTCGGATCATCAACATTGTTGTAACTTCAACAACACGTTCGTTCATATATATAGACAGTCAACATATTCAGTATTTGATACTATACGTTCATGAGAACAGACTTTTTCATATTTCATCTGTGTATGCGCATGTTTTTCTGGATAATTATATATACATTTAACATACTTTAGAAGTTATGTAAATGCAGTCACCGACATTGATTCTTTCCTGAGTTAGTTCCAACCACTAGCGTCATCTTGCGACACCAGGTTCGACGGTGCACCATACCTCACTCTTACTTTACTGTCATCCCAGTAAAACGGGACAGTGTAAATAAAGATAACCCCTCCAGGTAACATTTTCTAATATAGTATAACACTTAAATGATCATGGATATATGAATATAAAAAGGCAGAGAAAGACACAAAGCAAGTACTCAATGGCTTGGCAGAAGCCAAAGCAACAAAAGAACATACCATAAGGGTATGACAAGACTAGACTTAAGACGAGCATCAGATGCTACCGTCCTTTGAGGATTTAGGTAGACGTCATCACAGGGTCCACAATCTGGCCTGTCATCGCACAGTCAAAGAGAAAAGCATAGTGGCGAACTGTAAATGTGTCAACATGCATACGTTTCAAAACTATAGGGTCATAACCTCTTTCGATAAACTTTTTAACAAATTTAATTAAGATTGTATGAAAATGATTATGACCACGGATATTACAAAGTTTGTAAATCACATCACCTGAGAAGTCAGGTTGTGATAGTCCTTGTCGCAGAAGAGTTCTTAGATAACCTTTATATTTTAAAAAGTTGATCAGGGTAACGCTAATAAAATTAAATAACAATAATTAAGTAAAATAATTTAACAAACGTTTTCGAAGATTATGGTCACGGTAGCCCTGACAGAGAAGCTTTTTAGTTATACACATATTACAAATAAACATTCATCTGTGTTGTAAATAACAAAATACAACGCAATTATACAACAACACGTGTGGCTAACGGTGTTACGGGTAAAATGGAACAAGAAATGAATCAAAACTAGCAAAAACTATTTTTAAAATATATCAACACATGTATTCAAATACTACAATGAAAAATATTCACTTACAGAAAATACATAAAATGCATCCATTATTTCTTTAAAATCTGATATAAGAATAAAATCTAAATAGTATTGGCAAGTGTCGCTTTAATCTAAATGGTCAAGTGTACCTTTAATCAAAATTGTGAAGTGTCCCTTTAATCGAATTTCACTTCATGTGTTTTCTGTGTTTGTTTTTTATTCACAATATTCCAAGTAAACTAATGTCACTTAAGTATAGATGAGCACAATCATTTTTATACTCTCAGTATATATTTTTAATTCAAGTATTCAATATTTTCACTTTCTACTGAGCTCAACATTTAATTCTCAATCCAAATACTGTACCAGATACTGAACAAATAACCCCAAATGCTGTATGTTTTATGTCATAGAACGTCATAGAACATTATAGAAGTTGTTAAGACAAACAAGTTATTTAAATAACCTTGAATGACAGTTCATATGATGTATCGCATCATAAACACAAAAACATCATGTGATGTTAAATGTAAACATCATTATTTTATTTACTGATCAAGAAACTTCTATATGTTTCTGACTGTAAATGAATGGCCCTGGATGAAGAATACTCATGGGTAACACTATCCCGCTTAAGGGACAAGGCAATATTTATCAGGGGTGGGACCGGTGCAAATAAAAATGTTATATAAAAAACTGTACGTCCCATGGTAAGAAAAAGTTATCGTCCCATGGTAAAAAAAAAGTACCTGTCCCATGACATTTTGCACCGGTCCCAACCCCCTGAGAAATATTGCCTGGTCCTTAAAGAAAAATAGGTATTCGTATAATAAACAATAAAGCATA
This sequence comes from Cyrtodaria siliqua, assembly GCA_037043455.1. Lineage (NCBI taxonomy): Eukaryota > Metazoa > Mollusca > Bivalvia > Adapedonta > Hiatellidae > Cyrtodaria > Cyrtodaria siliqua. The sequence continues at coordinate 62,800 of JAWPHD010011490.1, forward strand.
CTCTTTTGAACAATATCTAATAAGCAATATAATAATGTAATACTGTTTCAGTTTCAGAAGATATGTGAAAGCATATATTACATCACATACTATTTTTTAAATTAACAATAGTCTGGATATATATTACAAAAACTTTACGTTTGACTATACAAACGAATACATTAATGTATAATTGTTCCATTGTGTTTTCCCCCCGATATTTGCTCCGTAATCTTGATGCTCATACCATACAGATGCGCATCAGGCTTAAAAGAAAAAAACGTTTGTTTGCGCTAACGACGAAAAAAAATAAAATAAAAAATAACAAAATAAAATATAAAAAAAATAAACAAAATAAATAATAATAAAAAGTTGAACCCATGAACCAAGGTTTCTTATGGAGATAAAAAATCCTCCCCTGGGGTTTCCAGTGTACAGAAAACGGGCCATAACCATGTATTATCTAGGTATTAATACCTACCCCAGATTTTTTATCATATTAAAAGCGTTTTTCAATTAACAAAAATTAGGTCATTAACAATAAAAAAAAAGTTTTGCCTACCTACCTACATACCCTATATATTTGATGCCGTTAGCGGAAACAAATCTTCTTTTTTTTTTTGTCTAAACCTCTGCCTCTGTAGCCCATGACTCCTGTCTTCCACAAGAAAATGATTGGTGTATGAGTGATTCTCTTTTTATCCATCTATGAAACAAGCAAATATAGGTTTATACTTACTGATGAAAGTTATTTCTGCGTGTTTGTCTTCAATTTTATGAAAGTATACGCTTAAACATCTATAATATAGAGAGTATTAATGTCATTGCCTTTTACTATCAAGTTTATTAGGCGAGGCTTAGAAAACGAAGAATGGCGAGGCTTTGTCGAGCCATTCTTCGTTTTCGTGCCGAGCCTAATAAACTTGATAGTAAAAGGCAAAAGCCTCGCCATTCTTCGTTTTCTAAGCCTCTCCTAATAAACTTGATAGTAAAAGGAACTGACATAATACTCTATTATGTAGATTAACCACATTTTCTGTATGAATTACTATTATAACCCATTTCTCAGAATGTTACGCTTATCGAACACGCCACCATGTTGTATTTTGTTTCTTTTATGACGTCTTGCAACGTTATATGCATGACGTCAGATAATGTAACGTAGAGTAAACGCCGAGGGATTGATTTGCTTTATTGCAAACTCACCGCAGTGGTTACTTCCCCTTTCTGTTACAGAAATCTCTGTCACCAAACAAATTTACAGCTGTAATCTAGCTAAGTTTAATTTTTTGGTTAAATATTTTTAGGCCAATATTTCTACTTGCTTCGTTCATAATATTATTAGTTATTCGGATTCTTGACAGGTGACATGGGCTCACATTCCCTGCCTGGAAATTATATTCACCCGAGCCGTTATCGTCGCCATTTTGTTTTTGTGTATTTGAGTTATGGGGACCTACGGGGAATTCGTCCTATGTTCGTCCTGAGAATTTTCTTTGCAGTATGACAAAGAAAAACGGTGTGAAAAACGATATCTGGGTACATCAATAATTTATTTATATATAACAAAAACAATTTTAGCGAACATGCACACCGGTTACTAAGTTACAGTACTTGCAAACAAATATGTATTCCGTTGAGAACATTACAGAAGCTTTGCGTAAATTTAATAAAGAGACTACCTCCAAGTCAGAACCAGGTTGAATGTTTTCAACATCTTCCCGAAGGTGATGATCGATGTTATTGTCAATTGCCTGTTGTTTAGGTCTACGGCAAGAGTTTGCTGTACCAAGCATTACCGCCATTTGTTGTAATCACATGGCCTCAGCTATCGTCACGTGATTTGTGTGGTGGCAGGGATTAGTGGCTACAATATCCCTGCGCGGAGGTTGGCTTTAGTGGCCAGTGCCTAATAAATTTATTAGATCACCACTTTATTAGGCCGAAAAGTGCATATCTGCATGATAAAACAGTTTCCAACTTCTTTCACTTGAAATTCCACAAATTCATCTCTCTATGCATTTTTGATCCGTTTCTTAAAGGCTACACTAGGCTACGTCACTCCTCAAATTCGTGTCTGTCAGCTTCTTCCAAAACATTGACACCTACTTTAGATTTCTTACGTAGTATTTCATCGTATAGAGAATCGATATTGCGATCACGTGCATATCCTGTCCATCAGTTTCATTGAAACGTCAATATTTACCCGCTCACACTTATTCTAAAGTCCTCGTCCATATCCACTTCCGCGCACCAGTTTATTTTGAGCTCATCTGATGCATCTATTCACAAAATCACCATCCGAACCGTATCTGAACTCATCTGATATTACAGAACACCTGATGCATCTATTCACAAAATCAAAATCAGTACCGTATCTGAGCTCATCTGGTATTACAGTACACCTGATGCATCTATTCACAACATCACCATCAGAACCGTAACTGAACTCATCTGTTATTACAGAACACCAGATGCATCTATTCACAACATCACCATCCGAACCGTATCTGGGCTCATCTGGTATTACAGAATACCTGATGCATCTATTCACAAAATCACAATCCGAACCGTAACTGAACTCATCTGGTATTACAAAACACCTGATGCATCTATTCACAACATCATCAGCCGAACCGTATCTCTGTTTTTATTCCGCTCCACTCAAGTCTATATTTCGCTCCGTATCCATTTTCAGGAGTATTAGCAGATAATGAAATAAATGTATCGTCATTAGCAACATTCTGAAAAAAATATGAAAGGAGAAAACTTATATTTCCACTGTTAAAGGTGACATTTTTACGTGTAAATATTAACTGAATAATCCACTATTCACCCACCATTATCATGCGCTGTAAGAGTGTTTGTGGCAGAGCGACAACGGCATAGGTGTTGTATTTTTAGTTTCATCTCATTTATCAACTGTTTCCATTCTTTTTTAAATGTTGACCCACTAACGAAATACAAGATGAAATTAAAGGCAAAGTTGCTGAAAATCACAATATATACAATACTGTTGACAAGCTTTAGTCTTTGAAATTGTTTCTCCGTTGCGTTTTCCTGTAAATTAATTTTCAGAACCCCAAAAATTCCATACATGGTCGTTGTCACGATGAAAAACGAACACAATACGAACAACACTTTCGTCGCAGATCGCCTTCTTTCGCGGACAATAGCAGATTCGTTTACCGCTGGTTGTATCCTTCGCGACTGCACGACCAGTTTCCTGGCGATCACCACATTTCCACTAACTATCAAGACCACTGGAATTACGTTATAGAAAACTAAAACGAGCAAGTTCCAAGGTCCGTTGTAAAAACGGACATAGTTGTCGGAAACACGTAAACATTGACTTATTGGCGTACTGTTTCCTACAGAAGAACTGGAGTTCGTCTTCCAAAGCTCATTACCGAATAACAAATGACTGTTGAAAATGGAAACAATACACAGTGTCACAACAACCGTAATCAATGCTTTTTTTGCTCCCCATTTCGCTTTTGCAAAGTGAGGAAATTTTACCAGTAATACTCGTTCGGTGGTTAATAAAACTAGAATCCAGACAGATAATCCACCAGCTGTAAAAATCAGCCATTCGGTCCCTCTGCAGTGCAGTATCGACAACGTCTTAATATCGAATCCGGTGGCCACTAATACGATAGGCCGAATTGTTGCGGTCCATAGAAACGCGGTATCGGACATGGCTAGAAACATAAGAAAGACGGATGTTGACGATTTTCTCATTTGGCGCCGTGATAATACCGCTATATTCATAATATTTCCAAATGTCCCAAATATTAACAACGCCGACGGAATGGTTTTCCATATCCAAATTGCAACACGGCATTCGATGAATCCCGGATTTCCACATGGTGATAGTAGTGATCTATCCTTAGTAATGTTCACATCCATTTTTTTATTCTTGAAAACAAAAACAAAATATCCTAAATGTGCACCCGAGCGTTCGTGTTTAAGTAGCTAAAATTCTACATAATTCATCCAGATAATATGTGTAAATGCACTTCTAAAACACAATTATTAACCTTATATTAAAGATGTTCTGAAGTGTTGTTCTTTAATATTGGTAAAGGTATGTTTTCCGTAAATTCCGCTACATGCATACTACCTGAACCCACCATAAACGAATGGTATACGGATATTATTTAAATTTATATTTTCTGATGCTGTTTTGTCAAGCATTGATTTTGCGTATCACGTCTCCACGGTTACATATATGTTAATCAGGTACTGTAAGTGTTATACGGAGAGGGAACTAGCTTCCCATTGCCTGTTGGTAATTGCGTACTGCTTGCTCTAGTGCCAATTTCCCATTTTATAATTATGCCGCAATTGGAAATTGCTGATTGAGAACCGCCAAAAGCTTATTTCCAGTTGCTAAATCAAAAAAAACTAAATCGCCAAATTAAAGTAAAATTACACTACAAAACCGTTTATCAAATCTCTGTCCAGGTGTTCAGGTCATATACTAATATATATGTGCCGATTAAAAGTACAAATTTATATATTCATGGATTTTTAAAATACCCGTGATTGAATATGCGTAAAATGAATTATGAGTCGGTAAATCATAATTGGACGCTCCAGTTTTGGGGGTTGGCCTGGCTGGTTAAAGCGGTTTATATTGTGTCTACAGAGTTTGGATTCTCAGAATATGTAAACATTTATTCACGGGTTCTTAAAATACTAGTGACTGAATATGCGTAAAATAAATTATGAGTTGGTAAGTCTTAATTCGACGCTACAGTTTTGTGGTTTGGCCTGGCTTATAGAAGCGGCGGTTATTGTGTCTACAGAGTTTGGGTTTTCAGAATATGTAAGTTATACACACACTTCGTCGTCAGTAGATTTCGGAACGATGTACGCATTTTGTCAACTTTATCTGTTGATTGCGGGATAGATACTGTCATATATATGACAAGAAAAAGCCAAATACTTGTCTTTCTCATCACCTCATCGTTCATCCAAAACTAATTATGATCAATCATTACCAATCATTATCAGGACGATTATCTTCATTGTCACTTTCCATCATGATGATGAAGATAATGATGATGATGATAGGGAGAAAGAGGAGGAGAAGGAGTAATATGATGACGATGATGATGATGATAATGATGCTGATGATGATGATAATGATGATGATGATGATGATGATGATGATGATAATGAGGATGATGATGATGATGATGATGATGATGATGATGATGATGATGATGATGATGATGATGATGATGAAGATGGTGATGATGATGAGGAGGAGAAGGAGGAAGAGGAAGAGGAGGAGGAGGTGGAGGAGGAGGAAGAGGAGGCGGATAATGAGAATGATGATGATGATGATGATGATGATGATGATGATGATGATGATGATGATTATGATGATGATAAGCAGGATGAGGAGGAAAAAAATGATGATGATGATGATAATGATGATGATAACGAGGAGGAGGAGTAGATGATGATAATGATTATGATGATAATGATGAGGATGATAATGATGATGACAATGAGGAGGAGGAGTAGAAGAAGGAGGAGAAGGATACTTTAGGAATCTTTATGCGAGGAAGATATCCAGCTGGCTTGCGGAACGTCGTTGGTTCTACCCAGGTGCCCGCCCGTGCACGAAAATTGCCCGGAGGGGCACCTTGGTTGATTTAACTTTATCAGGTTCTAAACCTACAGCATTTTAGGAAGAGATTACAGAAAATGTCATGTTGATAAGAGTTCTAGCTAATTTTGAAGAAGATGTATATTTCATCTTTTATCACTAAGGTCTTGCGATTTAGAACCGCAGAAAATGGGTTTCTCGAAGGCCTTGGGCTTCAGAGATGCAGAATGGAAATAGTAATCATTCATCTTAAAGGCCTTGCGAAAGAGAATGGAGTGTTAATCTTTTGTCATTATGATATAGCGCTTTAAAGCTGCAGAAGAGGTAAATTGCGTCCTTCATAATAAAGGCCAGGTGCTTTGGCGCTAAAAAAAGTGTATTTATTTTTCACCATTCATTACTAAAGCCTTACGCTTAAAGCTGCAGACTGGGATTTTTCATTTTTTAATACTAAGGCATTGCGCTTTAGAGCTAAAGAACGGATATATTTCATCCTTTATCACTAAAGCCTTGCATATATGGCATACAGTTGATATCGCAACAGAGGATCATCGGTAGTAACGGATCAGTTTCTGTTTACATTTAATTTATTCAGCCCATATGCATTTGTTTTTTATCAAACTTTCCATGTTTGAAGAGTTATCATATAAGCATACATATATACATTAGCCTAAAGGTGTGATACATATGTTCGAGAGTAATTACCTATTTAGTGTAACACCTATCAAAAAAAGGGATCCATTACTGCCTGAAGAATGTGAGCTTTTAAAATAAATAAATAAATACCCTTAAAATGAAATAAGGCGTGACAGATGTTGTTTTTACTACAATTTGGTTTAAAATACTCAGGCCTGATCATCAAAACATCCATGATTTGATGTTTTAAACTTTTACGGACCATGATCATGTAATCAGGAAAAATGGCAGATTTTCAACACTAAGCTAGCACACATATAAGGCATAGTTCATAATAATGTTGGTTATCATATTACTGAGAGAGCAGAATCCAGTAAGAAACGCTCTTGAAAAAGTCCTTTAGATTTAAATTTACGCTTTTAACCCGAGTGATCCTTTACTACCTAATGCACTGTATTTTATCAGTCATCGTTAAGACCTTGCGCATTAGAGCTGAAGAACAGGTGTCTATTATAATTCATTTCTAAAGCCTTGCATTTTAGAGATGCAAAATGAGAATACGGCTCCACAATGCTGTGACGATGTACAGATAATTAAATATTGATGGTGTGATGTACTAAATTTAAATTCAGATGGTTTTAAATATTTTTAAAAAAAAAATCTAAAGTGGCAATTAAGCAACACATCGCCAAAATTTCAACACACTGCTCTACAGCATAGTCTTCTGCACACTGCTCTACAGCATAGTCTTCTGCACACTGCTCTACAGCATAGTCTTCTGCACACTGCTCTGCAGCATAGTCTTCTGCACACTGCTCTACAGCATAGTCTTAGTGACTGTTTTGATAGAATTCTAAGTCCTACCTAATGGAGTCAGCGCCTATCTTTTCAGAATCTCTTACAGGCATTGCCTAATAGCTTCTAATTGCTATCGCGATCCCATAGATGTTAAGGCCCGACAGAAGCCAATCTCACAGCGTGAGATCGGGCCCAAGGTGCGGTTGACCCTTGGTTAGGGGGTCATAGGGGTGAAGCCCTACTAAAGTCAGAGAGGCTCCTTGGTTGAATTTGATACATTTTAGCTTAGAGGTATGCTCGTAACACCGTTCATATGCTCATATATTTAATTGAATTCATTTAAGTCGCACACTATACGAAAGCGTGAAGAAATTTTATCGTGTTTTGGTATTAGATATACTAAAATTATTAAAAATATCGCAGACACGCAGACAAAAAACATTTTGGTCAAATTCTTAGAATGCGTAAGTACGTGTGAGCGTGATTTGAAAATGCGTGTGTCTCACGCCCAATGCGCCAATGTGTGAGACTTGACAGGCAGACGCAATTACCAAGGCGTTAACCACCAATATCGACCCGAATCAGACATCATACACCGCTAGTTGCAGTGTGAATCAATACTCTAAAATTATGATAAGTTAATCATCAGGTGCGTGTGCAATACGGGGTCTAATCAACACTGTAGACGTATCATATTCGGTAACTTTAGTTTCATAGAATACGTGCTGAATTAAAAGCGACGTATTTAATATTGGAGAGTGTTAATAACACAGATATCTTAATTAACAGATATCTGCAACCATTGAAGTAACCAAGACACCATGGCACCTTAACGTTTCCTTCTATCGCCTCTCTCAATTATCATTCACTGATTTTAATGAGAATATACATTTAAAAGATTCATAGTGAATAGCAAAATGGGATTATAATAATTTATGTTTATTTTTAAAATAAGAAATTGTATAAAACTATGTATAAAGTTAAAATGTTCGCTTTTCTCCTAAAAACCAAGGTTTCGACATAGAAAAAGTTTCCGTCGAACTATTGCTATAAATGTCAGAGCAAGAAAAATACTTTCATTTGGCATGAATGAAACTTGTATCTATAACACTAATCATGATATGTGTGTTTAAAGTTGGGAAATATTTTGGGAAATATTTGCACTGTGCCACGTGAAATTTAGATAATTTTGGTAGTCCAGTATACTTTTTATTAGGTCTGTGTTTATAATAAGTAATACGAAACTTACATATGTAAAATGAATAACAATATTGCGAGTATTTTGTGAAATAAAAGTACGCTAATTCAGATTACGACATGTCGCCGAACACAGCCACGATATGTCGCCGAACATAGTCACGATATGTCGCTGAACACAGTCACTAGATGTCGCCGAACACAGTCACTAGATGTCGCCGAAATGTACCACGTGCTCCATTACGATATGTCACCGAACGCAGTCACGATATGTCGCTGAAATCAACCACGAGCTACATCGTGATATGTCACCGAACACAGTCACGACATGTCGCCGAACACAGTCACGATATGTCACCGAACACAGTCACGGTATGTCGCCGAACACAGTCACGATATGTCGCCGAACACAGTAACTAGATGTCGCCAAAATCAGCCACGAGCTCCATCACGATATGTCACCGAACATAGTCACGATATGTCGCCGAACACAGTCACTAGATGTCGCCGAAATCAGCCACGCGCTCCATCACGATATGTCACCGAACACAGTCACAATATGTCACCGAACACAGTCACGATATGTCGCCGAACACAGTCACGACATGTCGCCGAACAAAGTCACTAGATGTCGCCAAAATCAGCCACGAGCTCCATCACGATATGTCACCGAACGCAGTCACGATATGTCGCTGAAATCAACCACGAGCTCTATTAGGATATGTCACCGAACACAGTCACGATATGTCGCTGACATCCGCCACGAGCTTCATCACGATATGCCCTCGAACACATTCACGCAATGTTGCCGAACACAGTTAGGCTATGTTGCGGAACACAGTCATGCTGTGTTGCCGAACACAGTCACGATATGTCGCGGAACATAATTGTGTAACTGTGTAAACAAACAGATGCATTATCTACACATACTAAACGCACTTTCTAAGAGTGCCGAACAACCCGTAGAGCCAGCCGTTTCAAAAGGACGCACGGCAATCTTAAAATTAGAAGAGCATCTCGGTTTATTAATCAATTATCTCTCTGGCTTAATGCTTGCATATAACTAATTATTATATAACCTATAAATAGACGCATTTTCATTGGCTAAAAAGTAATTTTTTAGAAAAAATATCTAGCGATATTGACCTGTTTTTTTGATATTGACCTGTTTTTTTGATATTGACCTATTTTATATAATTGTTTTTTTGATATTGACCTGTTTTATATAATTGTCAATTGAGGGTTATATAATAAAAGAGTTATGGACTTTTCAGCTGTTATACATGATGTTGATATGCACCAAAAAAATCATTATTGACCGAGGCGATAGCCGAGGTCAATAATGATTTTTTGGTACAAAAATACACATCATGTATAACAGCTGAAAAGTCCATAATTGTATAATATATCACATAACTTATGGTGCGGGAGTGTCATAACATCATTCTATATTTCCAATATTCCACTAGTGATATAACTATGCACGCGCTGTCAACAAATAATAACTATGATCCGATACATTCCCACGTTCTGTGGCGTTGTCGTGTGTTAAAAGGACAGACACATGCAATAAAAATCTATGTTTGAGTTATGTGATAAATAGAACCTAACATTCGCAAAAAGTATATAATGCTCAGCAAGAGCCTCGCATTATATCATTTTGCCAACTCGTTTAATAAATTCAATAATGAATGAGTACTCATGTAAGATCCTCTATATATCTTTGAGTTGTCAATTTTGGTTCGTTATTCTACCACTCATGTAAGATCCTCTGTATATCTTTGAGTTGTTAATTTTGTTTCGTTATTCTACCAAATGTTGAAATATATTATTGGTGCAATACAATTAGAAGAGCATCTCGGTTTCTGTGTTTGGTGACATGCATAGACTATTCGGGGCAAGATTCTTGTAGGAACCTTTCCGTTTGAGGTTTTTACAATTCTCCACGGAAAGCACAATCTGAATTTAATTGGGTACTCTGACATTTCAATACACCTGATTTAATTGCTTATGAACATTAAGCAAACGTCAAGAAAGAGCAAGAAAGGGTAGCCATATGAATCAAATCATGTAAACAATTATCAAATTTACAATCGTTTTCTTTTTTGAAAATGTGTTTGCACATAGTATGTGTTTTTTTGTCATCGTCTTTTTTCTATGCTTGTTTCCCGCAATACATTATCGGTAGTTTAAACGTATTTATTTTACATAGATTGCGAAACAAGTTCTTGCAACTTAGATTAATCACTCTCGATGGCTTCCTGGGTAGAACCAGTACTAAGCAATGTGGATTAATTATCTTGCTCAAGGATAAATAACGTGGCCGCGGAGAGGATCGAACCCACGACCTCTAAATCTAGAGTTCGGCGCTCTACCACTGAACCACGCACTCCACATTATCGGTACAAAGCGGCGTATCGCTTACAACTGTTTCCAAATGAAGTCTTGTACGCCAGCCAATCAGCTCGCGTTGACTGACGCCACACAGTTTCAGATCGTTATGGATCTTGGCACGAGCATACATCAAATATCGTAAGTTTTGCTAACAAAGTCTTAGGTTCAATGAGAATGAGAATGACTAAATTTAAGTTAGAACGAACAACTCTCAACAAAATATACATTTCATGTTTCGACCTATTTTAGAATATGCATCAATAATAGGGACAATTGTACTATAAACAAGAAAAGTATAACGTATGCGTTATATGTAGAGGATTTTCTAGACGCAAACTATTGTATATATATAGTATATTAGTCTAATTAAATCAGGGTCCCAATGATCAGTACATGAAAAATGCTTATTAATAAATGCAGACAATTCTCAAGTTTTTGCGTCTGTGTGATCAATATCGATTCAGGACGTTTCGGCACCAAACCATTTCTTGTAGCTGCTGGAGGAGATCATTAATGAATACTTAGTACGGAAAAGTTGACATTTCACCCACTGACGAATTTGATTGGTACGGACTCTGACGTACATCCATATATGCGCACAGTGCAATTTAAGGATTTATAAGTGTTTCTGACGATACGCCATAACTTCCCTGTAGAACCGAGTTCGTCAATTTTCAGAAACAGTCCATCATGCCAGAATGTATCAAACGCGCCTTTTATGTCGAGGAAAGCAACGCACACTTTGCTATTATATTCCAGTAGGTAAAATATAGTATCGGTCATATTAAACCGGTTTTCATGCAGCTTAGATTCTCCTAGAACCCTTGTTTTCAGAGTTTGGGAATTTTGCTGGTTTCGTTTTCAGGTAAGTATCAAGGCTTCGATCATTTTAGCGAAACATGGTAACAAAGCTATTGGCCGATAATTGCCGGGATCAGACTTAGATTTGCCACCGCCTTTGAAGATTGGAATGGCTATACTCGTTTGCCATGAAACGGGAGTGGATTCGGTGTACATTATTTTATTGAATAGCATGACCATATAACGAGTGATTACGTGACCACAGTAGATTACATGCTCATTCTGAATGTTATGGATACCACACGCTTTGCGCCTCTTTAAGTTCTTCAAAGATTGTAAAGTGTACATCACTATTTTCCTGCTTTATGCGCGTTTTTATTGACTGCACAAAGGTTTCAAGAGCGCTTTAAGTCTTACTTTCCTCGAATACTATTTTTAAGTGGGCTAAAAATCCGTCAACAACAAGGTGCGGATTCTAAAAAGAAAGCTCGAGTTTTTTTTTTCCGGCAAATAGCAAATTGGTTGCCGCTTTACTTTCCTTTTAATGAAACTTCACAGAAGAAATCTCGGGATCATTTTGGTCAAAAGTTACTGTATATATAGAATTGTTTTTTTACTAAATACTTTCACTTGAGGGACTTTTATGGCAGTGTGCAGGTGTTTTAAACTCAATGAGGGAGTTATACACCTTTTAGATAGGTGGTTACATCGATAGCGGACTCAGAAGTTGCCAAATTTTTGTGATTTGCCATGCTTATGTGAATGCAACACATCTACATTTTGCTATGCTCAGCAGGTCATGTCATCACTGGTAATTTTAATATTGTTGATAAACGAATTCGACATTTGTTTTCGAAATGTCCTAAATATAGATTACCTTCAACTATTGGTTTTAATGCCTGTCGTGCCCAGATCGCCCACTATATTGAAGATTTTAGTATAAAATGGTGTCGTAGAGAACATGTGGACCCAAACTCGCTTTCTACTTTATCCATCACATGTGTGCCGTTATTCGAGGATCATCCATCACATGTGTACCGTTATTCGAGGGGCATCCATCACATGTGTATCGTTATTCGAGGAGCATCCATCACATGTGTACCGTTATTCGAGGAGCATCCATCACATGTGTACCGTTATTCGATGAGCATCAATCGGTTCTACCGATTTCTTCACGGTTGTTATCAAGAAAATACGGGGTATGGGTAACTCTGAGTAGAATGTATCGTTTTGTTATTGACAAAAAAAAAAGTTTTTAAATAGTGGAATGCATATATAAGATACATACTGAGCTAATTGTATACTAGACATCTATAGTCTGCTGGATATGCAACATGAATGTGGAAATGGTGAAAAATCACCAAACTTGGCATGATTATACTATAGGCCAAGCTTGTTAAAAAAAGTCCAGGAGACAATCATGAGAGGCTCTGTCTCCTGCTTAAATGAGGCCCCAAAGGGGGCATATGATATTGTCTAAGCCCAGTGATAAGGTGTTACTATTACTGATAACTATGTAGTATTATAATTACTCAAACATAGTTTTACACAACACTAACATGTGTAAGTAATAAGTAAGTCTTATTTAATTATAAAATGCATATATGAGGCCCGTACTTGAATTTCAAGCCCGGGTGAGGCCCATATTGAGGTTCAAAAGATTATTATACTATTTAAAACAATGTATATCCTATAACAACAATTTGTATTTATCCCCTTTGTAAGGAAATGGTTGTTTGATATATTTCAGTTATTTCCCTTTTTTAAAATTCGCCATTTACAAAACATTTTGCAGACGACACTGGCAGTGTTGACACGGACATTATTGGCATGTAATGATTGCTTAAAAGATGGCCTGAGCCGAGTGGTAAACGTCTCTGAATTGAAATAAATTGTCCCTCATCGCTGTAGGTTCGATCCTACAGGGGCCTAGGAAACTTTATGTAAGGAAGATATCCAGTTGGCTTTTGGAACGTGGTTTACCCAGGTGCTCGACCGTAGATAAAAATTGCCCGGAGGGGCAACTGGGGTCTTCCTACACAAGAGGAAGCTGAAAAGTCGCCATATGACCTTACAGGTAGCTGTTGGTGCGACTATAAAATCCAATTCAATTCAATTCCAAGGTGGCCTGACATGAAAACTATAGTAAGTATCATGTATATCAGCCAAATAAAGTATACACATAGATGACTACGAAAGAGCCGGAATTGTGTGCCCGCCAAATATCAGAAATGGGCTTTACACGACTGGAAACCTTATACAATATAGACCATAACCCACAGTCAGTAAGTCAACTGATGCTTTTCATGGAACAGCCATCTCACTTTCACAACATGTATATGAATATCTTGAGGATTCTGAATCCAATTCCCTCAGTGTACGATCATTACAGGGACGAACAGTTACGAAGTGTCTTCCTGAGAAGTACTTAGATGTACTACCGACAGCGTTTTGGACTAACACTCTGCAACCCATAGTAATTTACGGATGTGAACCTCCACCAAATCAGCAGTATCCAGGTTCTGTCACATTACAGTCAGACTGGCTAGAACATGTTAAAAACAACATTGTTAAGTCAACAATAGACAAATATGACTTCTTGTCATGGTCATCATACTTTGCACAAAAGCATGTACTTGATCCACGAGAACACCAGCGATAACAGCACTCCTCCTGTTGTTTACAGATTCTGCTTAAAGACATTGGACTCGAAAGAGACGACTAGGATCTGCGAGACAAGCGGGAAAAGGTGAAAACAGTATGATAATTTGGTATCAGAGAAAATAGGCAATGATGAGGTCATTCTACGAACCGCTCACCAGAAACAACCTACCCTTATTTCGTAATAAAGGACAAAAACAATCATTAAAGAACAAAGACTAAATGAAGACCATGAAGACAGACATAGACTTGTTCATCAGAATGTATAAAGCCTTCCAAAATAGAGATGGGGACCTTGATAACTTCTTCGCCCATGGAAATCACGGTTGGCCACTAGCAATGGCTGAGAACAATGAAATGAAATTCGGTAGCAAGTCCGATCTATTGGAACCACTTGAGAAATTATGTTATAAAACCAATGAATGCCCAGCTGTTGATTGTATTGTCATTGACGGAGCGACTGTAGTTCAATGACTTGACCCACATAAAGCCAATGATATGATAACAACATTCGAAGACTATGCCAACAAAGTATTTCTGCCGTACATCACAAAGTAGCTACGACTTGACATTGTATGGGATGTATATCGAGATGACAGTTTGAAGGCCTATACAAGACAGATTAGAGGTACAGCAGAATCTGTGAAAGTCTTACCTACAACCATGATACCTCAAAATTAGAATTTCTTCAAAAAAGAGTATGCTAATGGACCTTTGGAAACGGCCGAGCACGACACATACGAAATATTGCAGTCTCGGTTTATTTGAGACTGTTCATGAGCGGTAGTGAAATATGCAAAATGACAGAAACAAAATTGGATTGTATTAGTACCTTTCAAAGTGTGTAAAGGGTTTCGAATCTATGATAGGGAAAACTGTCATTTAGATATAAGGAGAGAATGACCTGAAGCATATTGGAGATAGCGAAATAGATTTGTTTGTTTGTATTGTGTTTTACGTCATTTTCAACACATGCAAGGTTATATTTGTTTGTAGTTGTTTGTAGTGGAGGCAGACCACACACATTTTCTGGGTAGAACCAGTACTGCAGACCTCCCGACCGTAAGAATCGACACTTTCTCATAAGTCGAGCTACCAGTGGGATTCCAACCGGCAGCGGTGAGAGGCGAACAGGTTGGCAACGAAACGTCGAAATAGATGTAACCTCGAGGAAGCAGATTACAGGATGATGCTCCACACAGCGCATGCTTTCAATAGCGATTGCAAAAACATACTTATATATGCCACTATTACTGACGTAGTAGTATTAGCTATTGCCATTGCCAGTCTATTTGCTATTTCCGATTGTTGCCTTTGGAATGCATTTGGTCATGCCAAGAATTTCCACTACATACCAGCACATATGATTTCTGAGCGTCTTGGCCCCTTCTTGGGGACTTCTACTGTTTCTTGCAATCTCATTTTTGATACGGTTTTGTCATTTAATGGCATTTTTAAAAATACTGCGTTTAATATGTGGAAACCTATGCCAGAAATACATTGGCTCTTCAAGCGTTTATCTTCAGCCCTTGAACAAGTAACTGATAAGGATACTGACATGCTCGAGAGATTTGTTATTCTCATGTACTCCAGAAAATTGGCTTTTGAAACTGTTAACACTGCCAGGAACCATGTTTTCATATGGAAATAGACAAATTGACGATTACAGAGTGCGCTTGACCAGCATATACTGCGAGCTGTCTACCAGAGCAGTCACATTTAGACAAAATGCTCCTTAGGATGGCTGTAGCCTACTGCCATCGACCACTGAGTGGGTGTGGGCTAAATAATCTGGTAACTGGATTCCGTTCTGGAGTACTCTCCCTGAGGCTTCAAAAGGTTGTCAAGAACTGGTCAAATGCAACTGTACAACAACATGCCGTAGACACTGCAAGTGCAACAAGGCAAACCTCCCATGTACTCTGCAATGCATGTGCAGTGGACAGAGCGAAAGAGAAAATAACCGTCAAAGTTATGTACAATTTAGGCTAATTTGACATTTTCCACATGAAACCGGATGACCAATAATAGTTTTTATTTTATGCTTTGCAACGACATCAGATAAAATTGGTTTCTCATTGTTCGAAAACAGTAGAATACGAATGTTATCTCACTGGTTTTTGGGACTACCTTTTTACAATTGAGACTCATTTGTTTGCGTGTATTGTTGGAAAAAACTCTGTATTCTCTGTATAGTCAGGCCTTTGCAATGATTGAATATTGGAAGAACTGTTAATCAGGGCCTCAATCAATTAAAGTTTATTGATACTATTTCTCTATTAGGATTTGTTTGTAAAAAAACTTGCTGCACAATGTAATTTGATGTTCAGTTTTGAATTAGGTATGTGTTCAATGTGTATATAAGTGCATATAACTTTCACTATACTTACAAATTCATGTATATGTGATCTGTCTTTTATGTACGTACAACTATATACCCAAGAGGGGCCTCACTTAATGTATTACAACTGTAATAAATGTTATAATTTCTTTAATGTGTTGTTTCTCTTTATTTTTCTTATTTTTATGAGTGAGAATAAAGATGTTGTTTCTGAAAATAGTTTAATTGCTCGAAATACTATTACAAAAACAAACCTTTAAGGGCCTCATTTAATTTATGTTTTGGTTGAAAATGATTTTTTTTTATACATATTTGAAATCATTGTAAATGTAAAATAAATTAAAGGTAATAGGAATTGAAGATCATTCTTTGTTACAATGTTATAAAAACAACTCATTTTTTAAATTTTTTAAACATTTTAAATACCCTTATTATGGCCTCAACTACTAGATAATACATGTTCTTATTTAGAATAAAGACTTAAAATTGCATAAGCAGTGTCATGGCAACATAATGGTAACGTAATACTTAAACTACATGCACATAATTCACGAAGAGAACATTTTATTTAACATACATTCAGTTTTAGTATACAATTTACCAAAATACCCCCTTTGTGCCTCTATTACATTAACAGAAGCGCATAAATATGATTTGTTTTATTTAGAAAACTAGGTTTATACTTTTTATGCATAAATCAATCAAAATATTTGAATCAATTGATTGTATAAAACAATATTATTATTTTAATAATTGTAGTATATTTTTTAAATTTCATAGAGGGCCCCTCATTGGGGCCTCCTAATTATGGGATAAAGGGCCTCTCATGCTTGTCTCCAGGAATTTTTTGAAATTACGTATCCTTAAGTTTAATTGGTTAACGTTTGTTGCTTTTTACACCTTTCCCACAATTTAACCTATTTTTGTTGCATATTTTTTGTGTACAGTATTTTAAAGTGAAAACATCAAAAATAACTCCAAATATGTTGAATTTAAAGAATGCTTTAATATAAATTCATTGTAATCCTGATGACCTATATATAGTGTTACTCGTTTCGAATAGTTTGTTTTATCTTGAAATATCATTAAAGCCAAAACGAAACATACAAGAGTGTCGGGTGAGGTCCATATATGCTTTTAAAAGTAAACGTGAATGAGGATTTATTTGTTTATGTTTTAAAACATATGTGTACATGTAATTGAACATTTATGTTTGTGTTGAATACATTTAATATCATGTATAAAATTGTGAAAATGTTCAATGACCTTCCTCTTTCCAATGAAATGTTGTAGTTAGAAACATGAAGATGTCTAGTCAAACAAAGGTCCGTTTATATGATATCAACGAACCTTTAAATATAAATTTAAAAACATCTCACTACAACATCCTTTCTCAACCAACTAACTTAAAGATACTATTGCTCTATAGGTGATATCCCCAAATGATGTTATTAATTAAAGCCAATACGGCTTCCCATACATGAATTCATGCGGTTGTGTAGGCTGGTCTACGTACACATTAGTGTCAAAGACTATTGTGACGCTACTAAATATTCGGGCTGATATGATGTCTCATCCCTGATATAGGCTGTGATATGAAAATACCCATTTATTATTCTCTATGTATTACTTATATGAGTAATGATTATACTGTGATTTAAATCAGTTGCTTTCATTCATCCGTCAAGTTTGCGTATTTGTCTATTTATAAAACACAAACTAAATAGTAACACACGTGGATAGCTAGAACTTATCTTTAGGTCAGATACAACTACTGAGTTGGGGCTTTTGATTGGTTGAAAAAGTATAGGGTTTATGAGGGGCACATAGTCAGATTGTAAGGTAGATCTGATTGGATTAAACAACCGAAATCATAACAAATCCCCATAAAACATCAACCTATTATATTTCCATCATAAAACATGTTATTTTTAGGATATTTCAGGATAATTTAGGATGTTCACCTATTATATTTCCATCAAAAAACATGTTATATTTAGGATATTTTAGGATATTTTGACTGAAATTTGCATTTGTATGGATACAATTGTACTGAGGGTTTATTTGCAAAAAGTAAAATGTCTTTACTGTCGTTCTGGGGTTGCCCACTTTTAGTGAAATATTAGAGACTGAAAGCATCACATTACCACCAATCTGCTTGTAATTTTTTGAGTGTCTAGTTTTTTCGATAAAAAGTTAGTTTTTTGTTCATTCGTTCGGATATAGGAATAGGGGTTGTAGGCCAAAATACTATACTTGGGTCCTATGGGAATGCGATAGTGGTATATGACCTTAAGGCAACTGTGAGTTTATATATATGTAATAAAAAAAGAAACGCAGCTCGACAATTTCCGCTATGTATTCTATGTATAATATATATGCTGCTGTTAATCGAATAGTACACGGCTACATTAGACCTTTCCTTTCGGAAACAAATGACTATAACAGAGATAATTCAGTGGGAGCGCCAAGCCGCCGCGGAGGGATATTTACTTAAAAACTTCACGCGCAAAAAAACGTAAACAAATTGCGTTTTCAGCAGATTTCAGGATGGCGGTCAAAATGACACCAGTGATGTAAACTGTATTCAACTGAAAATGTACAATGATGACACACATAAACAAATGCATCAATTCGTTTGTTACAGAATGAATTTTAAGATTTTACGTGTTTTGTCGATTCTTTTTTTAATTAAAAATACGATTTATAGGCCTTTACAAATTACCGATCGTTTCGAAAATGTATGTGAAATTTTAGCTTTTAATCAAATTGATAATTACGGTTTGTTCTTATAGCGAGAAAAAAGACGAAAGCATTAAAGTCAAGAAAAGGTCTTCCTCTACAGACCTGTAAAATTATATCAAAATTTGGAAAAAGTACTTTTTCTACCCATAAAAACGTTTCATGACCGTTCATAAAATTACACACAGAAAAGTGAGACTCTCTTCAACCGTGTGCTTCATACAAAAAACTTTCAGAATCATATTGTTATCACTACAGTTAAAACATGATTTATACAAGCCAATTCCTTATATAATAACCATCATTTTCATGGCCTACTTTTAAAAATAAATTTAAGTCTATGTTGTGTTATTGTAAAAACTATTTCAGTCAACAATCATGCGAAAGAGCAAAATGTCAGCTGTTTATCGATCGACTTCAATTTTTTTTATTTTTGTCTCGATTTGTATGAAGATTTTAACAGCTAGAAAAAAGACAAGAACATGAACGATGAGTTTAATCCTTCCTCTGGCAGTATGTGAATTTTCAAGCGAATTTGAAAGAGTACTTTTTTCTACCCAAAAAAAGTTTGGTCACTGTTTTACGCAAGCGTTTCGAACGTCGTTTTTGTGTAGTTTTGTTACACGTCATGGAATACGGCATGCAATACATCGGTCAGCTCTGTGTGTGATCAATTCTGAAATTACCTGATATATTGTAGTGAACAGAATTCGATAAGAGAAAAAATATTTATGCTAACATGAATATATTTTAAATTCGATTGTTATTTATATATCGCAAATCAATTAATACCGTGTTACACCGAAGACCACATTCCAACACAGAATTGTGACGTCACAATGCTTGTACTAGTATAATCACAGGGTGAAAAGGTGTACGCGGACAATTTTTTAAATCTTCGAAAGGACGTGTGTTTTTATTTATTTATTTTGGTCGAAGAGCCCTTTAAAAAAAGTATCATTGGCTATTATCCTTTTGACCCATCCACCACCGCACCACCCCCACACAGCACATTTTTTTTAAATGGACAGAATTAATCTAGAATGCGAACTATGATTTTAAATGTATTATAAAGGCCATTTGGATTGTCGGCGCAATATAATATGAACTAGGGCTTTATTGATTTGAACAGCGACCGCAGTGGGAAGTAAGATGGGTGAAAAGTCCCATTAGACATGCCATCAACTCTTTAGGTTCAACGCCTTTAACAATGTGTAACCGAGGCCTCTGTTTTGAAAGTCTGTGAAATATCATCTTTGAAACAATCTGTGTATTAAACCGTGCCAGCGCCTTTACATCTGAGATACCAAGAACACATGATTGTCAATCGACCATTTTAATACATGTATGTGTACCCTGCTGCACCCCCTCCCCTCCCCCCACCGCCACCACACACACAGTTTAACTCATTTTAGTGGGGTTTGGGGTCCCTCCCGTCCTCACTCCGTTTAACTTATCCTAGTGGGGTTCGGGGTCATGCTA